>JAHFZB010000152.1:41975-87133 GCA_036884735.1 Huso huso
CGAGCTGCCTGGAGACATAGATTACTGTGTAGATGCCTGGGGTGGGTTTGGCGTACGCTGGTACCCGTCCGTCGATTCCCGATGCTCGTGCTGGGAGGTGCCAGGGATGATTTTGCAATGCTGGGACCCATGTGGTCGCTGGGCCTTGTGGTGTGGCGCTGAGGAGGTGTCAAGGGACAGTTGGCGAGCCATGGGACACCGCTGGGTCGCTGGGGCTTCATCGCGCGCTGGGGAGGTGCAGGGACCATTTTGGTGGTCGCTGGGACTACACGGAGTTGAGTAGAGAGACCATTCGTTCGCTGGGGAGATTGCCAGGGACCGTTTGGTGACGATCGTTGGGTATCGCTTATGCGCAGCTGGGAGGTGCAGGGACTGTTTGGTGACCCACTCGGACCCCAGGAGTCATGGCATCCCGTCTGCCCTTGAGGTAGTGAGGTGCCAGGTTAACATTTCTGCGAGCAGCTGGGACTACTGGCAGGGGTCGCTGGGGCCCGTCTTGTGCTGGGAGGGATCTGGGGCCATTTGGCGGCTGGGACCCATGCCGAAGTTGCTGGGGCGTGTGGTCATGCTGGGGGACTGCCAGGGACCATTTGCGAGCTGCTGGGACACATGCACTGTAAAAGCAGGTGCCACGATCTTGGCGTGCTAGGGAGGTGCAGGGAGTGCCAGGACCGTTTGGTGAGCAGCTGGGACCCGCGCGGGGTCGCTGGGCCCAGTGCTCGTGCTGGGGTGCTGGTCCCCCATGGCGGTGCTGGGAGCCCGTCTTGTGCTATGAGGAGGTGCCAGGGACCGTTTGGTGAGCCGCTGGGTTGGGGGAGTCGCTGGGCCCCAGTGCTTGACGCTGAGGGGCTGAGGAGGGACTGCTGGCGAGCTGAGGACCCAGCGGGAGTCGCTGGTGCCAGTGCGTAATGTTGGGGAGGGTGCACCAGGGTCCGTTTCAGGGCAGCTGGTTTCCCAGCAGCGGGGTCGCTGGGTGCACGATGTAGCCTGGGAGTGCCAGGGACCATTGGTGACCTACTGGGACACCCAGGTTGGGATCATGGGCCCAGTGCTCGTGTAGGGGGAGGGTGCAGGGACCGTTTGGCGAGCCGCTGTGAGGACCCCTCTGCAGCCAGGTTCGCTGGTGCCCGTCACGCGTGCTAAGGGAGGTGCCGGGGTCGTTTGTCGAGGCCGCTGGGTCCACCTTTAGAGTTGCTGGGGTGATCACGAGGTCTAGGTAGCGCCAGGGACGTTTGGTGACCTCGGGACCCTACTGCAGGGTCGCTAGCATCCGATGCACATGGATGGTTGGGTGCGAGCCGCTGGACCCGCGAATCACTGGCCCGGTCTGCTTGTGCTGGGGAGGGGCCAGGGACCATTTTGGTGACAAATGGGACCTGCGAAGTCGCTGTGGCCGTCTTGCAGCGATGCTGGGAAAGTGCCAGGGACAATTTGTGAGCCTGGGACCCGTGCTGGGGTGCGTTGGGCCCACGTCATGGCCTGCGGGGTTGGACCATTGTGAAACTTTTGGCACCCAGCAGCGGGGTTGCTGGGGAATGTCTGCTGGGGAGGTGCCAGGGACCATTTTGGCGATCCGCTGGTTCCCGCATGTGCTGTTGCCCGTGCGTGTGCTAGGGAGGTGCAGGGACCAGCCCGTTTGGTGAGCTGCTGGGACCCGCGCAGGTCTCTCTAGCTGTCACGCATGGTGGTAGGGGTGCCAGTGTTAACATTTGAAACATGGGACTCTCCTCGCTGGAGTCGCTGGGCCCCGTGCTGTGCTGGGGAGGTGCAGGGACCATTTGGTGAGCTACTGGGACCCAGCAGTGGGGTCCACTGGGCCCAATCTTGGCGCACTGGAGGGAGCCAAGGGAACATTTGGTGAGCCTGGGACCCATTGATGTCGCTGGGGCCCACGTCGTGCTAAGGAAGTGCCAGGGACATTTGCGAGCCGCTGGGACCCTCGTGGGGTTGCTGGGGCCCCGTGCGCGTGCTAGGGAGATACCAGGGACCGTTTGGTGAGCCGCTGGGACCCAGCAGTCGTAAGCGCCCCTGCGTGGTGGTGAGATATAGTTAAAATTTGCAAACCGCTGGGAACCCAGCAGCGATGTTAGCAGGCCCGTCTCGCGTGTGCTGAAGTGCAGGGACCATTTGCGGTCGCTGGTACCCGATGAGATGGATGGGCCCGTGCGGAGGGTCGGGGTCCATATGGCTAGCTGGCACCCACGCAGGTCGCTGGGCTCACGTGCTTGTGCTGGGGAGGGCCAGGGACCATTTGTTGAGCCTCTGGGACACCGGGCGGGAGGTCGCTGGGCCGGTGATGCTTGGGCTGAGGGAGTACCAGGCGTGACCGTTTGGCGTGCTGTTGGGACCCTGTGTGGGGTCGCTATGCCCAGTCTTTCGTGATGGGAGGTGCCAGGGACCGTTTGGCGAGCCGCTGGGACCCCCACCAGTGCCAGGTCATGCTCGTGCTGTGTGGGTTGCCAGGGACCGTTTGCTGAGCCGCTGGGACCCAGGGGTTGCTGGTGCCCGTGCGTGTTGGGGAGGTGCCAGGGTCCGTTTGTCCAGAGCTGCTGGGTACCCGTGAGGGTTGCTTGGGCCCGTGCGTGTGCTGGTGGGGTGCCAGGGACGTTGAACCCGCTGGGATCCCGCAGCGTCACTAGCGCCACGTCTTGTGGTGGTGAGGTGCCAGTTAACATTTGGCCGGTGGGGACCACAGCAGGGTCGGCTGGTTGGCCGTCTTGTGCTGAGAAAGTACCAGGGACCATTTGCAGGCCACTTGGACCCAGCGATGAGGTCATGGGCACAGTGTGGCTAAGGAGGGACCAGGGACCATTTGAGCCGCAGGGACCCACTGCAAGTCGCTGGGGCCCGTCTTTACTAGGGAGTGCCAGGGGACCGTCTGGCGAGGCCGCTGGGACCCATGTGACATCGCTGGGTCCCATGCAGCGTCTTAGGAGGCAGGGGCCATTTCATGAGCAGCTCGGACCCAGTATGGGGTCTCTGGGGAGCGATGCCTGGGGAGGTGCCTGGGACCGGTTTAGTGCAATTTGCCCGGTCGCTGGGCCCATCTTGCCGCTGAGGGATGTGGGGACCTCTGCGAGCCGCCTGGGACCTGGTAAATTCGCTGGGCCCAGTGCGTTCTCTTGGGATGTACCAGGGACCATTTGTGGTGAGCAGGGGATCCCGCGTAGAAGTTAAAAGCTGGGGCCTGTGTGCATGCTGGGGAAGTTCCAGGGACCATTTGGCGGGCCGCTGGGACGCAGCGGGGTCGCTGGCCAGCTTCTTGGCGTGCTGGGAGGTGCCAGGGACCGTTTGGCGTGCCGCTGGTATCAGCGGCGAGTCGCTACTGAGCCCAGTCTCTCGCGTGCTGAGGTGCCAGGGACAGTTTGGCGAGCCACTTGGACCCCGTGAGGGGTCACTGGGCCAATTCTTGTGCTGGGGAGGCCAGGGTCGGTTTCATGACGTTGGGACCCAGCGGTCGCTGGTCCCCGTGCGTGTGCTGGGAGGTCACGAGGACTGTTTGGCGAGCATGGCATCCCTCGAGGATCGCTGGAGGCTCCGGGGCGTGTTGCTGGGGAGGTGCCAGGACCGTTTGGCGTGCGCTGGTACCCCGCCGCGCATTGGTCTAGTCACAGCGTGCTGTATGGCCAGTGCCAGGAGTATTTGGCTGAGCTACTGGGGACCCCTGCAGGGGTGCTGCAGGTATATTCGCATGGTGGGGGAGGTGCTGCCAGGGACCGTTTGGCGAGCCTCACGGGAACCAGCGGGGTGCTGGGCCCCGATGGTGTTTGTGCTGGAGAGGTGCCAGGGGACCATTTGGAGAGTTGCTGGGACCCGGCTGTGTGGTGCCAGGGGACGGTTTGGGCGTGCCGCTGGTGTTGTGAGATGTGGGCCCCGTGCGCACGCTGAGACCAGGGGACCTCTTGCGAGCCGCTGGGACCCTGTGGGGTCGCTGGGCCCAGTCTCGTTCTCTTGGGGATGTACCAGGACCATTTGACGTGATCTGCTGGGACCCCGTGCGGAATGGCTGGGCCCCACGTCGCGTTCGGCTGGGGAGGGCCAGGGACCATTTGGCCTTGCTGGGACCCAAATCCTTCAAGGCCCATCTTGGCGCTGGGGACCAGGGACCATTTGCGAGCCGTGGGACGCCCGCTGGGAGACCCATCGCGTTCCTGTGGTGCCAGTGACCATTTGGCGGTCAGCTGGGACCCCGTCTCTTGAGGTCGCTGCGGCTCGTGCGTGTGCTGGGGGTGCAGGGACCGTTCCGGCGTGCTGCTGGGACCCTGCGTGGGGTCACTGGGCCCAGTGCGCCTCGTGATGGGGGCTGCCAGGACCCTTGGCGTCGCTTGGACCCCAGGCGGGGTCGCTGGGCCCGATGCTGCGTGATGGGAGGTGGGCAGGGGACCGTTTGGCAAGCAGCTGGACTGGCAGTCCGGCACAGGGTCCTGTCTTGCGTGCTGTTGGGGTGCCAGGGGACCCCGTTTGCGCTGAGCCGCTGGGACCCCGGCGGGTCGTTGGGCCCCGTGCATGTTGGGGAGGTGCCAGAGTCCGTTTGTCGAGCCGCTGGGACCCGCGCATCGCTGTGGCCGTGTTGCTGGGCCCAGTGTTCGTGCTGGGGAGGTGCCAGGACCATTTGACGAGCACTTGAGGGACCCGCTTTTGGTGCGCTGGGGCCCATCTTGTGTGCTAGTGAGTGCCAGGGACAGTTTGTTGAGCTGCTGGGATCCCACGCGGGGTCGCTAGCGCCCGTGCGCCTGGTGGTGAGGTGCCAGTTAACATTTGCGAGCCGCTGGGACCCTGTGTCGGGTCGCTAGGCCCGTCTTGTGACTGAGGAGGGCCAGGGACAAAATTGAACGAGCTACTGGGGACGCCGCTGGACCCCTGCAAGCTGTCCTTGAGGCCCGTGCGAGCTGGGGGTGGCCAGAGGACCATTGGTGAGCCACTGGGACCCGCAGCATAAGTAAACTGGGTCCCAGCCACCTTTTTAGAGATACCAGGATGCATTACTGACAGTAGGACCCTCGTGAGAGATCGCTGGCACAGTCGTCGCTGGGGAGGGACAAGGGACGATTTGACTACAGTTTGACACGTTGTCGCTGGGGCCACAATAATGCGTGCTGAGGGTACCAGGGATCATTTGAAGCCGCTGGCAACCGGGGAATCGCTGTACCCGATGTGGCGCTAAGGGGAGGGCCAGGGACCATTTGTGAGCAGCTGGGACCCTTCCCGGACCCACAGAAGCTGTCGCTGTGCCTGTCTTGGCGTGCTGGGGAGGTGCCAGGGACCGTTTAGCGTGCCGCTGGGTTACAGGGTCGCTGGGCCCGATGCCCAAGCTGAGATGTGGGGACCATTTGGTGAGCCACTGGTGTGGCGAAATTAAGTAAATGTTTGCTTAGGGAATCAGTATCGCTTATGGTCTGAAAGTGTCTAGTAGGAATACTAAGGAGTTTGTTACAGATCTGGCGCCCAAACAGGGACAGAGGATAATTATTGCAGGATTTGTTTTATGGTAAACACGAGTATTGTATTGGGAAGTGTTGCAGTATTACTAATATGACTTCAGAACAGGGACTAGGTCGAGCCCTAGAGCTTAATGATACTTTGTCTGAAATGGCAAATAATACTTTTTTTCATTGAAAGGGCAGAGAGACCAAGTGCTGAGTTAGGCTCCTGTTAAGTGAATTGTATATTGCTTGATCCTTACCGAGGTGGGGGTTGAGGCCGAAGTGGTGGAAGATTCTGGGCGGGTTTTTGATCCAGCAGGCTTTAGATGAGAAGATTAATTCTCTTACTACAGTAAAGGGTGGGTTAAAACTTTGGAAGATCATTTTAGTCAAGCTCAACACAGTAATATCAATGAGAAGAATCGTTGAGGGCAGTATATAGAACCACCGGTTCCAGAGGGTCGAGACTGGGTTGAAACTGCTATTTTTTCAGCTGGGCGGTCAGTGGTAGATTGTTTTTCGGCGTCAAGACCAACATTGGGGAAGAGGCCTTTAAACGACTGGAGAGAAGGGCAAGCACGCCCAGAATATCCAATGTTAACACCCTGTCATCAGGCAAAGATAACTCCACTCTCTCAAATGACACTGGAAGCAGAGGCATCCTTCTGAAAGTCCATTCTGCTAAGCTGCCCATTAAATTAGTTTTCAGAGTTTGGCGGTGATAAAGGAAGCACCCGTGCCATGACTTATATTGATCTTTGTGAAGAGTTTTAGCACTGCAACCTCTGACAGATAATGAAATCACAACGGCAACCTTGTCTTCAGTTTTAAAGGTTCAGCTAAAAGCTGGTGGATGGCCGAAAGCAGGGAATTCAGACCTGGAGACATTTTAAAAGTGCATTTTAAAGCTTTCCTTCCTACAGATTTTCTTCTGACCCGTGGAGGATAAGCTCGTGACGGGTGCAGACACTTGGAAAAAGCATACGGGATTTTGCATATGACTACCACCGTACTTTATGTCTTAAAGGCAAACGGACATCATTGAGTCAGAGAGGTTGTCGGAGGATTTTGAATAACAGCAACCCTAAACTGGCCAGCTGTCTCCGTGGCACAGTGGACACTGTTTCTGAGTTAGTTCGAGTTGGCACAATGATTGAGAGGTTGGAGTGGACAGAAGGAATACTGGGCTAAGGTGAACAGCAAAGCGTACCGACCATCAAGAAATGAAGGGGAAGAAATTGAAAGCCGGCAGAGTTGAGTGTGGTGCGTAATATTTTTAGATCTGCAGCAGATATGCCCGCACCCTCGGGTTAACCCTGTTGAGTGGTGAAGATAGGGATCCGGGACACCCACCTTCCTGCATTATTGGATACTGGTTTGCACATTTACACTGATGAGGAACCAGCTGTGGCAGAAAATTCAAGCCCAGTGATATCATATATCCATGTGAAGACCAGGCGTTTGTCTTGGCGATGGTCAGGCTCATCCTAGCTGGGAAAACACGTCTCACCTTGGAATTTCACAATTAATTTTGGATGATTGACACCTACATCATGGCAGATAATCTTGCTTTTCCATTGATCTTGGGGCTGGATTTTTTAAGGAAAACTAACACCCAGATCGATTCTGAAAAGGCCGCTATGGGTCAAAGGACAAGCCGGCTATAAATATTATCCTTTTACCTAAAGTGGGTGGGGTCCTCTTGGAACACATTGAGCAAGTTTGTGTCCCCAGATAAATCTTTATCTAGCAGTTTCAAGGAAGACCTTGTCACCTGCTGGACTTATTCCTTTGATGAAGGAGGATACCTTTGCTGAGCCTAAGTCTTTGGTTCCACGAGCAGATTTGCAATGCCTCATGGAACGTTGGCCTTCGGTGTGTACCTCCCGACTTGGAATGACATCAGTATGTACTCATGCTATTTATACTACCCGATGAGATGCCAGTGAGGTGTAGGCGTGCGAGCCTCCCCAAAAGAGGCCTTAATACAAGGACACCTGCAGCAGATGATGAATGATGGAGTTATTGAACCATCTTCATCAGATTGGTCAACTCGGTGGTTCTGATACCAAAGCGTGATGGAACACACACCGGTTTTTGTGTCTACTACCGACGGCTGAACAGTAAAACCCAATTTGATGCCTACCCCATGCCTCTGGTTCAAACATACTGGGTCCCTAAACGGACAGCCATTTTCAGTTCTTTGGATCTCCGTTCTGGATACTGGCAAGTAGCTATGGAGGCAAACTCTATAAAAAAAGCGGCATTCGCTACTCCCTTTGGTTTATACCAATTTAGGGTGATGCCGTTTGGTCTTTAAAGCAGCCGCAACCTTCCAGCGTCTTATGGAGGCGGGTACTGGGGAGGTGTAGAGGAAATGCTGTTTTTCGTCTATATCGATGATATAATCATCTATTCACCCAGTGAGTCCCAACACTTGAATGACTTGGAGTGTGTGTTCAAAAACTCAGCCAGGCACACCTTACTTTGAATCTGACCAAGTGTAAGTTTTTCAAACCACCTTAAAGTTTTAGGTCATGTTGTGGCCAAGGAAGGTGTGTTTGGCGATCCCTGACAAACTGAAAGCCATTCAAGTATCCTACCCCTACCAACCTTAAGGAACTACAGCGGTTCCTTGGAATGGCTGGGGTGGTATCATAAGTTTATACAGAGGTTTGCGGACATTGCATCACCTCTCAACAATTTAAAGAAGAAAGAGGTCCCAGTGAATGGACATCAGCTTGCCAGTCCAGCCTGGAACATTTGAAGAAAGTGCTTCAAGCCCCTCCAGTTTTGGCTCACCCTGACCTTTCTAAGCCCTTCCGGTTTATACTGATGCAAGCGAGGTGGGTCTTGGGCGGTGCTAGTGCAGATGGATGAAGAAGAAGAGCATGTTATTGCTTATGCTTCCAGAGTGCTGCAGGGGCAGAAAAAAAAAATCTATTCAACTTCCGAGAAAGAATGTCTTAGCTGCGGTGGTATGGGCGTTGAAAAGTGTGGACACTACCTAGAAGGAGTCAAATTCCAGGTGGTAACGGATCATGCTGCATTGACATGGGCTTTTAATGTACCAAAGACTTCATCTCGATTGACCAGGTGGACACTGCGGCTTCAACAGTTTACTACGGTCCTGTACAGGAAAGGCAGCATTAATATTGTGCCTGGCGCCTGTCTCAGATATACGAGCTCTGCTGCTGCAGTCTCAGCTGTGTGTTTAAAAAAAGTGGGTTGATGGCAGTGCTGACCTACCAGTGACGCTCGATGAATTGTCTACAGCACAGTCCAAGGATTCCACCATCGGAGAACTTCTGAATAGTGTGTGGTAAACGAGACAACAGCGGAACTTAATCGGATTAGTTTCGTATTTAACAACAGGGTTTGGTCTACCGTCAGGTCCCCATCCCAGACGACGCTACAGATTTCAATTAGTTGTCCCTAATGTATTCATTTCAAGTTTCTTGTTGTATTATCATGACAACCCATTGGGCGGACACTTAGGGCGCGAAGACCTACACTTGAATTCTACAGGTGGCATGGTGGCTGATGTTCGTAAAAGACACATGGAAACATGTGAGAAAGAATGTATCATTTGTCAAAGATACAAACCAGCTAACAGTAAACCCCTAGGGTTAATGCAGTCCACCACAGTGAAGTGAGCCGGAGAGAAGTTAGGAGGATTTGATGGGACCCTTTCCACGGAGTAAAAAAAGGCAACATCTACCTTTTAGTTGTCATTGATTATTATTCCAAATGGGTTGAGCTTTTCCCACTTGAACTGTAAAACTCCCTGTCATCGCCCGGGTGCTAACACAGGAGGTTTTACCAGGTGGGGCACACCTCGCTACTTGGTGTCTGACCGAGGCCCCTCAGTTTACCAGCCAGCTGTTAAAAAAGTGTGCAAGTCTTGGGGTCGTTAAAAACTGACGACGGCTTACCACCCCTCAGGCGAACCTTACCGAGAGAGCCAATCGGACCATCAAAACAATGATTGCATCATTTGTGGGTGAGAACCATCAGCTGTGGGATGGTGGCTTCCCGTTCGTTTATCCATCAACTCCGCTAAACATGAAAACCACTGGCATGTCTCCAGCGGAATTAGCAGTGGGCAGAGTTCTCAAAGGCCCTCTGGAACAGTTAGTGGCGGCTCCCTCAGGTTCCCTCATTATACCCTCCTAGAACGTCAGCAAAAGATAGCCAAAGAAGTGCAGAAATGTGTTTGGATTACGCAAAGCACGTCAAGCAAAGAATTATAATTTACGACGTAAAATGTTGTATGGGAAGTAGGGAAGTTAGTGTGGGTTAGGGCCCATCCGTTTGTCTGATGCTGCTGCCCATTTTTCCTCGAGTTGGCGCCTAAGTGGTCCGGTCAGCCATGATTTTAAGAAAATTAGGTCCTGTTAATTATCGTGTAGAATGGTGCGATTCATCCAAGAAAACAGATACAGTTAATGTAGTCAACCTGAAACCTTATTTTGGAGATAAACCCTAGTACCTCCGGATGGGGGACTATGTGTGATCACCCCATATGTGCTGCAATAAAAAGCAGCCTCTGCTTTATTCTTAATTGAATAGCAGTAAGCCTGGCCAGGTTAGTTCGATTTCTTATACTCAAATTAAAGTTGTCAAAAGTATTCTCTGCTTTTAATTTTTTCGCAAAGATTGCCTAGTTTTTTTTAAAGAAAACTCTTGGGGCATTAGTTTACATGCATGAGGAAAAAAAATGAAATATTTTGAAACTGCCCCTTAACTGTCTTTTGTATATTGTGCTGGTTAGGAGTATTTGTCTAGGTCTGATATGCATTGTGTTTTTTGTGTGTTCTTCGTATTTTTCCCCTTTTGGCTATCTGTAGTTGGGGGCGGGGCTTATACTCCTTTTGCTCATTGCCGGCCAGTTCAAAAAGGGAACCATTTTGGGCAAAAAGGGGTTCGCTGTTTCTCTCTCCTACTCGCTGTCTCCGTTTCTCTCTCATACTCACTCTCGCCGTTCTGATTTTTTATCAGAACTTTTGGTAGATGAGGAGTTTATATTTTTTTGTTAGTCTGTGTTTTAATGCAGGTCTATTCATTTGTTCAGCAGTATGTTATTTTGTTAAACGAGTCAAAATCTTCTGCTGTGTTTAGATGTTGCTTCCGCACAGTCAAACTAACTGGTTTTTTTTTTTCTCTGCATCGTGTTTTTTTTTGCTTGGTTATTTTGTGACCGTTCTACCGCTGCTTTGGATCTTCATTTTCTTTGCTGAAGAATACAGTTTGCCTGGACTTTTAAAACTATAGTTTTAATGGAATCAAAGAAAGACGTCTGCACAGCGGATTACAAACATCATCCGGGTGAGATCAAACCTTTTTGTTTCATTTTTTTTTACTGTGTTTGCAGTTTTTTGTGAATAGCCATTCTGGTTTTTGCATTGGATTTTGGATTTTTTTTGAGTATTATTTCTTGAAACTTTTTTTTTTCTCTTTGGATGTGTTTTTTTCATGAAGGGACTGAACTATGATTTAAAAACCTGTTTGGGTTAATTAACCCTTACCTGTTTACACTGTATTGTCTATTGCTGGTTAAACTAATTTACCCTTTATGCATTGTGTGCTTCTGCTTTGCAAAGTGTTTGGATAGTGTTTGCTGTTATAGGGCTATGTTCAATTATGCAATTCTGTATCTCTTGATTTAAAAACCCTGTTGGTTGGGTTAATTAACCCTTACCTGCTTACACTGTATTGTCAATTGTTGGGTAAACTAATTTGCACCTTTATAGTGAGCCTCAGTGACATTATTGTTTTGCTGATATACTGTTTCATTTGGTCTATGCTCGTATGGTTTTATACCTCTTTTACGTTCTAGACTGACTTCTAAAACATTTTTCTGGGTAAGCATATTCCTCAGGTCCCTTTTAAATCCCTCTTTTAATGCTGTAACCTATTACTTGCTGTTTCCAATAAAATTAAATGTTTGCTTAGGGAATCAGTATACGCTTATGGTCTAAGTGTCTAGTAGGAATACTAAGGAAGTTTGTTACACTGGGACCCGCCGCAAAGTCGCTGGGTCCCATGCACTGCTAGGGAATGCCAGGGACCATTTGCGCAGGCAGTGGGACCCCTCGTGTAACGCTGGGCCCAGTGCGTGTGCTGGGGAGGTACCAGGGACCATTTGGTGAGCCACTGGGACCCTGCCCGGGCGAAGTTGCTGGGGCCGATGCGTGCTAAGGGAAGTGCCAGGGGACCATTTGGCGGGGCCTTCGGTCCCCACACGGTTGCTGGTGCGGTCGGTGCGCGGGCTGAGGTGCCAGGGACTGTTTAGCAGTCGCTGGGCCGGTCTGTATGGGGAGGAATCCATGGACCGTCTGGTGAGCCACTGAGACAACGCGCGAAGTCGCTGGGGCCCGTGCGTGTGCTGGGGAAGTGCCAGGGACCATTTGCGAGCCGCTGGAACTCCGCGGGTGGTCGCCGGGCCTAGTGTGTGCGCTGGGGAGGTGCCAGGGACCGTTTGGCGTGCCGCCGGGACCCTGGCGTGGTCGCTGGGGCCACTGCGCGTGTTGGGGAGGTGCCAGGGACCATTTGGCGAGCAGCTGGGACCCCAGTCTTGAGTCGCTGCAGCTCGTCTTGTGTCTGGGGAGGCGCCAGGACCATTTGTCGAGCAGCTGCAAGCCCGTGCGGTCGCTGGGCCCGTCTTGGCGCTGGGGAGGGGCTAGGGACCATTTTCCGAGCCGCTGGGACCCCGCGCGATGTCACTGGGTCGTGTGCTCGCGATGGGGATATGCCAGGGACCATTTGGCGAGCCGCTCGTAGCCCGCACGCTCTCGCTGGTGCCCGTGCGCGAGCTGGGGAGGTGCCAGGGACCGTTTGGCGTGCCGCTGGGACCCTACGGGGGGTCATTGGGCCCCGTGCCCGAACTGGGGAGGGGCCAGGGACCATTTGTGAGCCACTGGGACCACCACGCTGAGTCGCTGGGGCCCGTCTTGCTGGGGAATGGCAGGGACCATTTGGCGAGCCGGTGGGACCCCCTCGTCGGTCGCTGGGCCCGATCTTGGCAGTGGGGTGGTACCAGGGACCATTTGGCGAGCGCTGGGACCCCGCAGCGGGTTCTCTGGGCCCGTGCGCGCAATGGGGAGGCCAGGGACCATTTGCCGAGCTTCTGGGACCCCGCATCAACTCGCTGGGTCGTGGGCTCAGGCTGGGGATATGCCAGGGAACATTTGCGAGCCGCTGGGACCCAGCTGGGTCGCTGGGCCCAGTGGTGTGCTGGGGAGGTACCAGGGACCGTTTGGCAAGCAGCTGGCAACCCGCCTCGTGCGCGCCATGGGGAGGAGCCAGGGAACATTTGTCGAGCAACTGCAACCACGTGCAGGGTCGCTGGGCCCGTCTTGCTGGGGGGGGGCCATGGACCATTTGGCAAGCCGCTGGGACCCGCTACGATGTCGCTGGGTATGGTCAGGCTGGGGATATACCAGGGACCATTTGCGAAGCCGCTGGGACCCAGCGGGGGTTGCTGGGTATAGTCGTGCGCTGGGGAGGTGCCACGGACCGTTTGCCGTTCCGCTGGGACCCCGCCGTTGCTGGGGCCTGTCTTGCGTGCTGGGGGAGGTGCCAGGGACCATTTGGCGAGCCGCTGGGACCCCGTCTTGATCGCTGGGGCCCGTCGTGTGCTGGGGAAGTGCCAGGGACCATTTAGCGGCCGCTGGGACTCCAGCGGGGTCGCTGGGCTTAGTGCGTGCGCTGAGGAGGTTCAGGGACCGTTTGGCGTGCCGCCTGGACCCCGCGTGGTCGCTGGGGCCAGTGCGCTGCGTGCTGGGGAGGTTCCAGGGACCGTTTGGCGAGGCGCTGGGACGCCCACGCTGGGGCGCTGGCGGGGTCGCTGGGGCCCATGCGGCGTGCTGGTGAGGGTGCCAGGGACCATTTGGCAAGCAGCTGGGACCCGTCTTGGGTCGCTGCGGCTCGTGTGCACGCTGGGGAGGCACCAGGGACCATTTGTCGAGCAGCTGCAACCCTGCCTTGGTCGCTGGGCCCGTCTTGGCGTGCTGGGGAGGGGCCAGGGACCATTTGGTGAGCCGCTGGGACCCAGCGCGGGGTCGCTGGGCCCTGTGCGCGTGCTGGGGAGGTGCCAGGGACCATTTGGCGAGCAGCTGGTACCCCGAGCTGGGTCGCTGGGGCCCGTGCGCGTGCTGGGGAGGTGCCAGGGACCGTTTGGCGAGCCGCTGGGAGCCAATGTGGGGTCGGTGGGCCCAGTGTGCGTGCTGGGGAGGTGCCAGGGACCGTTTGGCGAGCTGGAACCCTGGCGTGGTCGCTGGGGCCAGTGCTCGTGCTGAGGAGGTGCCAAGGACCGTTTGGCGACCGATGGGACCCCGCGGCGTGGTCTCTGGGCCCCCTGCGTGCGCTGGGGAGGTGCCAGGGACCATTTGGCGACCCGCAGGGACCCTGTGCGAACTTCTGGGGGGGCATGTGCTCAGGCTGGGGATATGCCAGGGACTATTTACGAAGTGGGACCCCTGGGTTGCTGGGTGTAGTCTGTGCGCTGGGGAGGTGCCAGGGACCATTTGGCGCTCAGCTGGGACCCGCCCGGGTTCGCTGGGGCCTGTCTTGGCGTGCTGGGGAGGTGCCAGGGACCGTTTGCCGAGCCGCTGGGACCCCGTCTTGGTCTGGGCCCCCCGATAATGGGGAGGTGCCAGGGAACATTTGCGAGCCGCTGGGACCCAGCGCAGGGTCGCTGGGCCTGTGCGAGCGCTGGGGAGGTACCAGGGACCATTTGGCAAGGACCCTGTAACTGCAGGGGCCCGTCTTGGGGGGGAGGAGCCTGGGACATTTGTCGAGCAACTGCAACCACGTCTTTGTCGGGGCCCCCTTGTGGCGTGCTGGGGAGAGTGCCAGGACCATTTGCCGAAGCCGCTGGGACCCCGCACGAACTCTGGGGCCCGTCAGGGCTGGGGATATGCCAGGGACCATTTGGCGAGCCGCTGGGACCTCGCGGGGGTTGCTGGGTATAGTAGTGCGTGCTGGGGTGCCACGGACCATTTGGCGTTCTGCTGGGACCCCGCCCGGGTTGCTGGGGCCACCTGTGCGGCGTGCTGGGGGAGGTGCCAAGGACCATTTGGCGAGCCTGGGACCCCACACGAAGTCGCTGGGGCCCGTGCGTGTGCTGGGGAAGTGCCAGGGACCATTTGCGAGCCGCTGGGACCCCGCGGGGGTTGCTGGGCCAAAATGCGTGCTGAGGGAGGTTCCAGGGACTGTTTGGCGTGCCGCCTGGACCCTGGCGTGGTCGCTGGGGCCACTGCGCGTGCTGGGGAGGTTCCAGGGACCGTTTGGCGAGACGCGGGGACGCTGAGGCCCATGCGCGTGCTGGTGAGGTGCCAGGGACCATTTGGCGAGCAGCTGGGACCCGTCTTGGGTCACTGGGCTCGTGTGCAACGCTGGGAGGAGCCAGGGACGATTTGTCAGTAGCTGCAACCCCCGTGCGTGGTCGCTGGGCCCGTCTGGGGCTGGGGAGTGCCAGGGATGGTTTGGCGAGCCGTTGGGACCCCGTGCGGGGCATCTGGTGCCGCGTGCCGCGCTGGGGAGAGGCCAGGGACCATTTGCAGAGCCGCTGGGACCCATGTTCGCTGTGGCCCATGTGCGTGCTGGCGATGTGCCAGGGACTGTTTGGTGCCGCTTGGACCCCCGTACGCGGTCGCTGGGCCAGTCGCGTGCTGGGGGGTGCCAAGGACCATTTGGCGAGCCACTGGGACCCTGGCGCAGTCGCTGGAGCCTGTGTGCTCGCTGGGGAGGTGCCAGGGCCCGTTTGGCGAGCCGTTGGGACCCCACGTCACTGGGGGCTCTGGGCGCCGCTGGGGCGGTGCCAGGGACCATTTGACGAGCCGCTCGGACCCCAGGGGATCTCTGGGGCCGATGCTCGCTGGGGAGGTGCCAGGGACCATTTGGTAGTGCTGGGACCCCCAAGTCGCTGAGGCCCGTGGCGCTGCACTGGGTGCCAGGGGGAGCATTTGCGAGCCTCTGGGACCCCGCGTGGGGTTGCTGGGTCTGTGTACATGCTGGGTAGGTACCAGGGACCATTTGGCGTGCCGCTGGGACCCCACAGGGGTCACTGGAACCCGTGGACGTGCTGGGGATGTGCCAGGGACCATTTGGGGCCTGCTGGGACCCCACAGGGACCGCTGGGGCCAGTCTCGCGCCTGCTGGGGAGGTGCCAGGGACTGTTTGGCGAGCCTCTGGGACACCCCGGGTCACTCGGGCCCGTGCGCGTGCTGGGAGGTGCCAGGGACCGTTTGTGAGCCGCTGGGACCCCCGCGTGGTCCCTGGGCCCAGTGCACTGCACTGGGGAGGTGCCAGGGACCATTTGGCGTGCGCTTGGACCCTGTCTGTGTCACTGGGCCAAGTGCGCTCGCTGGGGGTGCCAGGACCATTTGGTGAGCCACTGGGACCCTGCGGCAGGGGTTTCTGGGACCCGTGTGCTCGCTGGGGAGGTGCCAGGGCCCGTTTGGCGAGCCGTTGGGACCCCACGCGAAGGGTCACTGGGGCCCCGTGCGTGCTGGGGCTGTGTCCAGGGACAGTTTGGCGAGCCGCTGGGACCCTGTCTTGAGGTTGCTGGAGCCAAATGCGCGCTGGGGAGGTGCCAGGAACCATTTGCCGAGCCGCTCGGGACCCAATGGAGTTGCTGGGGCCCTTCGCGCTGCTCGCTGGGGAGTGCCAGGGACCATTTGGCGGCCGGTTGGGACCCGCGCGTGGGGTTGCTGGAGTCAGTGTGCGCGCTGGGGAGGTGCCAGGGACCATTTGGCGAGCCGTTGGGACCCCGCGCGGGGATCGCTGGGGCCGATGCACATGCTGGGGAGGTGCCAGGGACTGTTTGGCGTGCCGCTGGTACCACGCAGCGCGGTGTTGCTGGGCCAAGTGTGCGTGCTGGGGAGGTGCCATGGACCATTTGGCAAGCCTCTGGGACCCAGCACGGGATCGCTGGGGCCAGTGCTTCCTGCTGGGGAGGTGCCAGGGACCGTTTTGCATACCGCTGGGACCCAGGGCGGGGTCGCTGGGCCCTGTGCGCGTGCTAGGGAGGTGCCAGGGACCGGTTGGCGTACCGCTGGGACCCCTGCGGGGGTCGCTGGGCCCGTCTTATGCTGGGGAGGTGCCAGGGACTGTTTGACTAGCCTTGGGACACCAGCGTGGGTCGCTGGTGCCCGTCGGCGTGCTGGGGAGGTGCCAGGGACCATTTAGCGAGCCACTGGGACCCCGGGCGGGGTCGCTGGGTTTATGCGCGTGCTGGGGAGGTGCCAGGGACAGTTTGGCGTGCCGCTGGCACCCCGCGTGCGGTCGCTTGGCCAAGTGCGCGCGCTGGGGAGGTGCCAGGGACCATTTGGTGAGCCGATGGGACCCTGTGCGAGGTCGCTGGAACCCGTGCGCTCGCTGGGGATGTAACAGGGACCGTTTGGCGAGCCAATCGGAGACCGCTCTGGGTATCTGGGGCCCGTGCTCGCGCTGGGGAGGTGCCAGGGACCATTTGGCGAGCCTCTGGGACCCCGCACGGTGTCGGTGGGGCCAGCGCGCTTGCTGGGGAGGTGCCAGGGCCCGTTTGGCGAGCCGTTGGGACCCCACGCTGTCAGTGGGGCCCGTCTTGGCGTGCTGGGGATGTGCCAGGGACCATTTACCAGCCGTTGGGACCCCCTCGCAGGGATCTCTGATCCCGTGCTCGGCGCTGGGGGGTGCCAGGGACCATTTGGCGAGCCGTTGGGACCCAGCGGGGTCGCTGGGGCCCGTGCACATGCTGGGGAGGTGCCAGGGACTGTTTGGCGTGCCGCTGGTACCACGCGCAGTGTTGCTGGGCCAAGTGTGCGTGCTGGGGAGGTGCCATGGACCATTTGGCAAGCCGCTGGGACCCAGCACGGGATCGCTGGGGCCAGTGCGCCTGCTGGGGAGGTGCAAGGGACCGTTTGCATACCGCTGGAACCCAGGGCGGGGTCGCTGGGCCAAGTGCGTATGCTGGGGAGGTGCCAGGGACCGTTTGACTAGCAGTTGGGAGCCCGCGTGGGGTCGCTGGTGCACGTGCGCGTGCTGGGGAGGTGCCAGGGACCATTTGGCCAGCCGCTCGGACCCCTCGCAGGATCTCTGATCCCCGTGCTTGCGCTGGGGAGGTGCCAGGGACCATTTGGCGAGCCGCTGGGACCCCGCGGGGTCGTTGGGGCCCGTGCGCTTGCTGGAGAGGTGCCAGGGACCGTTTGGAGTGACGCTGGGACCCAGCGCGGGATCGCTGGGGCCAGTGCGCCTCCTGGGGAGGTGCCAGGGACCGTTTGGCGTGCCGCTTGGACCCCGCGTGCAGTCGCTGGGCCAAATATGCTCGCTGGCTAGGTACCAGGGACCATTTGGCGAGCCGCTGGGACTCCGCGTGGGGTCGCTGAGTCCAGTGTACAGGCTGGGGAGGTAACAGCGACCATTTGTCGAGCAGGGGACCCCTTTTTGGGTCGTTGGGGCCAATCTTGCTGCTGGGGAGGTGCCAGGGCCCGTTTAGCGAGCCGTTGGGACCCCACGCGAAGTCAGTGGGGCCCGTGCGCGTGCTGGGGCGGTGCCAGGGACCATTTGGCGAGCCGCTCGGACCCCGCGCAGGATCTCTGATCCCCGTGCTCGCGCTGGGGATGGGCCAGGGACCGTTTGGCGAGCCGCAGGGGACCCCTGCGGGGTCGCTGAGGCCCGTGCGCTCACTGGGGAGGCGACAGGGATGGTTTGGCGAGCTGCAGGGACCCCGCATTGGGTCGCTGAGTCCAGTGTACATGCTGGGGAGGTGCCATGTATCGTTTGGCGTGCCGCTGGTACCACGCGCGGTGTCGCTGGGCCCAGCCGCATGCTGGGAGGTGCCATGGACCATTTGGCAAGCCAGGGACCCAGTTCGCTGGGGCCAGTGCGCCTCCTGGGGAGGTACCAGGGACCGTTTCGCGTACTGCTGGGATCCCGGGCGGGGTCGCTGGGCCCTGTGCTTGTGCTAGGGAGGTGCCAGGGACAGTTTGGCGTGCCGCTGGGACCCCGCGTGCGGTTGCTGGGCCAAGTACGTGCACTGGAGAGGTGCCAGGGACCATTTGGCGATCCGCTGGGACCCTGTGCGAGGTCGCTGTAGCCCGTGCGCTCGCTGGGGAGGTAACAGGGACCGTTTGGCGAGCCGCTCTGACCCCGAGGAGGGGTCTCTGGGGCCCGTGCTGCGATGGAGGTGCCAGGGACCATTTGGCGAGCCGCTGGGTCCCAGCACTGGGTCGCTGTTCCCGTCTGCGCATGCTGGGGAGGTGCCAGGGACAGTTTGGCGTGCCGCTGGGACCCAGCGTGCGGTCGCTGGGCCAAATCTCACAGCTGGAGGGTGCCAGGGACCATTTGGCGATCCGCTGGGACCCTGTGCGAGGTCACTGGAGCCCGTGCGCTCGCTGGGGAGATAACAGGGACCATTTGGCGAGCCGCTGGGACCCCGTGCCAAGTCACTGGGCCCGTGGGCCCGTGCTGCTGGGAGGTTCCAGACACTGTTTGGAGTGAAGCTGGGACCCCGCGCGGGGTTGCTGGGGCCCATCTGCGTGCTGGGGATGTGCCAGGAACTGTTTGGCGAGTCGCTTTGACCCCGCGCAGGGTCGCTGGGTATAGTGCGAGTGCTGGGGAGGTGCCAGGGACCATTTGGCGAGCCGCTGGGACACCGCGTGGGGTCGCTGTGCCCCGTGCGCGCATTGGGGAGGTGTCAGGGACCTTTTGGCGAGCAGCTGTGACTCCGTGGGGGGTCGCTGGGGCCAATGCACGCTGGGGAGGTGCCAGGACCATTTGGCGACCCACTGGGACCCTGCGCGAGGTCGCTGGAGCCCGTGTGCTCGCTGGGGAGGTGCCAGGGCCCGTTTGGCGAGCCGCTGGGACCCCACACGAAGTCACTGGGGCCCGTGTTCGCGTTGGGGAGGTGCCAGGGACCATTTGGCGAGCCGCTGGGACCCCGCGGCTGTCGCTGGTCCCCGTCTTGCCACGCTGGTTAGGGGCCAGGGACCATTTGGTGAGCAGCTGGGATTCCAGCGATGTCGCTGGGGCCCGTCTTGGCGTGCTGGGGAAGTGCCAGGGAGCATTTGCGAGCCTCTGGGACCCTGCGTGGGGTTGCTGGGTCCAGTGTATGTCCTGGGTAGGTACCAGGGACCATTTGGAGAGCCACAGGGACCCCACACGGAGTCGCTCGGGCCCGTGCGCGTGCTGGTGAGGTGCCAGGGACCATTTGGCGAGCAGCTGGGACCCGCGTGTGGTCGCTGGGCCCCGTGCGCGCACTGGGGATGTGCCAGGGATCATTTGGCGAGCCGCTGGGACCCGCGTGGGGTCGCTGGGCCCCGTGCGCGTGCTGGGGATGTGCCAGGGACAATTCTGCGAGCCGCTGGGACCCCATGAAGGTTGCTGTGCCCGTCGTGCTCTGGGGAGGTTCAGAGACAGTTTAACAAGGCGCTTGGACCACGGCGGCTGGGTCACTGGGCCCGTGTGTGCGCTGGGGATATGCCAGGGATCATTTGGCGAGCCGCTGGGACCCGCGTGGGGTCGCTGGGCCCCGTGCGCGCGCTGGGGGTGTGCCAGGGACCATTTGCGAGCCACAGGGACCCAACGCGAAGTCGCTGGGGCCTGTGCACGTGCTGGGGAGGTTGCACGGACCATTTGGCGAGCCGCTTGGACCCTGCACACGGTCGCTGGTGCCCGTGCGTGCAGTGGGGAGGTACCAGGGACCATTTGGCGAGCCGCTGGGACCCGCGGTGTCGCTGGGCCCGTCTTGTGGCTGGGGACTTGTCAGGGATTATTTGGCAAGCCGCTGGGACCTGCGCCAGGGACCATTTGCGAGCCGCTGGGACCCCGCGCATGGTCGCAGGTGCCCGTGCGCACATGGGGGATGCACCAGGGACGGTTTGGCGAGCCGCTGGATCTCACCTGGAGTCGCTCGTGTCCGTGTGCGCACTGGGGAGGTGCCAGGGATCATTTGGCGAGCCACTGGGACCCCCGTGCGGGGTCTCTGGGCCCCGTGCGCATGCTGGGGAGGTGCCAGGGACCATTTGACGAGCTGCTGGGACCCCGCGCAAAGTCGCTGGTGCCCGTGCTCGCGCTGGGGATGTGCCAGGGACCATTTGCGAGCCGCTGGGACCCTGCTTGGGGTCGCTGGGCCCACTGCGTGCACTGGGGAGGTACCAGGGACCATTTGGCGAGCCGCTGGGACCCAGCACGGGGTCGCTGGGCCCCGCGCGCATGCTTTGTAGGTGCCTGGGACGGTTTGGCATGCCGCTGGTACCCCGCGCGGGGTCGTTGGGCCCTGTGCTCGTGCTGGGGAGGTGCCAAGGACCATTTTGCGAGCCGCTGGGACCACGCGCGAGGTCGCTGGGCCCCGTGCGTGTGCTGGGGAGGGGCCAGGAACCATTTGGCGAGCCGCTCGGACCCCGCGCAGAGTCTCTGGGGCTCGTCATTATGCTGGGTTGGTGCCTGGGACCGTTTGGCGTGCCGCTGGGATCCCGCGCGGGGTCGCTGGGCACAGTGCGTACGCTGGGGAGGTGCCAGGGACCATTTGGCGCGTGCTGAGCCGGACCGGACTCCGTCCGTGGTCGCTGGTGCCCCGTGCGCAGCTGGGGAGGTGCCAGGGACCATTTGGCAGTCGCCTGGAACCCATGCAGCGTTGTCACTGGGCCCGTCTTGGCCAGCACTAGGGAGGTGCCAGGGACCATTTGGTGAGCCGCTGGGACCCCGTGTGCGGTCGCTGGGCCCAGTGGGGCGTGCTGGGGAGGTGTCAGGGACATTTTGCGAGCCGCTGGGACCCTGCAGGATCACTGGGGAGATCGCTGGAGGTGCCAGGGACCATTTGGCGAGCAGCTGGGACCCCGCGTGTGGTCGCTGGGCCCGTGTGCTGCGCACTGGGGATGTGCCAGGGATCATTTGGCGAGCCGCTGGGACCCTTGCAATCGCTGGGCCCGTCTTGCGTGCTGGGATGTGCCAGGGACAATTTGAGCCGCTGGGACCCCTTGAAGGGTTGCTGTGCCCGTCGTGCTCTGGGGAGGTTCCAGGGACAGTTTGGCAAGGCGCTTGGACCCGCTGGGTCGCTGGGCCCCGTGAGCGCGCTGGGGACGTGCCAGGGATCATTTGGCGAGACGCTGGGACCCGTGTGGGGTCGCTGGGCCCCGTGCGCGCGCTGGGGGTGTGCCAGGGACCATTTGCGAGCCACAGGGACCCAACGGGGTCGCTGGGGCCTGTGCGTGCTGGGGAGGTTGCAGGGACCATTTGGCGAGCCGCTTGGACCCTGCACACGGTCGCTGGTGCCCGTGCGCGCGCTGGGGAGGTGCCAGGGACCATTTGGCGAGCCGCTGGTACCCTGCGTGGGGTCGCTGGTGCCCGTGCGAGTGCAGGGGAGGTGCCAGTGACCAATTTGCGAGACACTGAGACCCCGGGAGGGGTCGCTGGTGCCCGTGCGCGCGCTGGGGAGGTGCTAGGGACCATTTGGCGAGCCACTGGGAACCCGTGCAGGGTCTCTGGGCCATGTGCGTGCAGTGGGGAGGTACCAGGGACCATTTGGCGAGCTGCTGGGACCCGCGCGGTGTCGCTGGGCCCGTCTTGTGCGCTGGGAGGTGTCAGGGATCATTTGGCAAGCCGCTGGGACCCCACGCGAAGTCAGTGGGGCCCGTGCGCGTGCTGGGGAGGTGCCAGGGACCGTTTGGTGTGCTGCTTGGACCCCGCGTGCTGTCACTGGGCCAAATACGCTCACTGGCTAGGTACCAGGGACCATTTTATTGAGCCGCTGGGACCCTGCGTGGGGTCGCTGAGTCCAGTGTACAGGCTGGGGAGGTAACAGCGACCATTTGTCGAGCCGCAGGGACCCCGCACGGGGTCGTTGGGGCCAGTGCGCTTGCTGGGGAGGTGCCAGGGCCCGTTTAGCGAACCGTTGGGACCCCACGCGAAGTCAGTGGGGCCCGTGCGCGTGCTGGGGCGGTGCCAGGGACCATTTGGCGAGCCGCTCGGACCCCGCGCAGGATCTCTGATCCCCGTGCTCGCGCTGGGGATGGGCCAGGGACCGTTTGGCGAGCCGCAGGGACCCCACACGGGGTCGCTGAGGCCCGTGCGCTCACTGGGGAGGCGACAGGGATGGTTTGGCGAGCTGCAGGGACCCCGCATTGGGTCGCTGAGTCCAGTGTACATGCTGGGGAGGTGCCATGTATCGTTTGGCGTGCCGCTGGTACCACGCGCGGTGTCGCTGGGCCCAGTGCGCGTGCTGGGGAGGTGCCATGGACCATTTGGCAAGCTGCTGGGACCCAGCGCGGGATCGCTGGGGCCAGTGCGCCTCCTGGGGAGGTACCAGGGACCGTTTCGCGTACTGCTGGGATCCCGGGCGGGGTCGCTGGGCCCTGTGCTTGTGCTAGGGAGGTGCCAGGGACAGTTTGGCGTGCCGCTGGGACCCCGCGTGCCGTTGCTGGGCCAAGTACGTGCACTGGAGAGGTGCCAGGGACCATTTGGCGATCCGCTGGGACCCTGTGCGAGGTCGCTGTAGCCCGTGCGCTCGCTGGGGAGGTAACAGGGACCATTTGGCGAGCCGCTCTGACCCCGCGCAGGGGTCTCTGGGGCCCGTGCTCGCGATGGAGAGGTGCCAGGGACCATTTGGCAAGCCGCTGGGTCCCAGCACTGGGTCGCTGTTCCCCGTGCGCATGCTGGGGAGGTGCCAGGGACAGTTTGGCGTGCCGCTGGGACCCCGCGTGCGGTCGCTGGGCCAAGTACGCGCGCTGGAGAGGTGCCAGGGACCATTTGGCGATCCGCTGGGACCCTGTGCGAGGTCACTGGAGCCCGTGCGCTCGCTGGGGAGATAACAGGGACCTTTTGGCGAGCCACTCGGACCCCGCTCGGGGTCTCTGGGGCCCGTGCTCGCGCTGGGGAGTTGCCAGGGACCATTTGGCGAGCCGCTGGGACCCATCGCGAAGTCACTGGGCCCCGTGCGCGTGCTGGGGAGGTTCCAGACACCGTTTGGAGTGAAGCTGGGACCCCGCGCGGGGTTGCTGGGGCCCATCTGCGTGCTGGGGATGTGCCAGGAACTGTTTGGCGAGTCGCTTTGACCCCGCGCAGGGTCGCTGGGTATAGTGCGAGTGCTGGGGAGGTGCCAGGGACCATTTGGCGAGCCGCTGGGACACCGCGTGGGGTCGCTGTGCCCCGTGCGCGCATTGGGGAGGTGTCAGGGACCTTTTGGCGAGCAGCTGTGACTCCGTGGGGGGTCGCTGGGGCCAAGTACACGTGCTGGGGAGGTGCCAAGGACCATTTGGCGACCCACTGGGACCCAGCGCGAGGTCGCTGGAGCCCGTGTGCTCGCTGGGGAGGTGCCAGGGCCCGTTTGGCGAGCCGCTGGGACCCCACACGAAGTCACTGGGGCCCGTGTTCGTGTTGGGGAGGTGCCAGGGACCATTTGGCGAGCCGCTGGGACCCCGCGCGGGGTCGCTGGTCCCCGTGCGCACGCTGGTTAGGGGCCAGGGACCATTTGGTGAGCCGCTGGGATTCTGCGCGATGTCGCTGGGGCCTGTGCGCGTGCTGGGGAAGTGCCAGGGAGCATTTGCGAGCCTCTGGGACCCTGCGTGGGGTTGCTGGGTCCAGTGTATGTCCTGGGTAGGTACCAGGGACCATTTGGAGAAACCACAGGGACCCCACAGATCGCTCGGGCCCGTGCGGCGTGCTGGTGGTGCCAGGGACCATTTGGCGAGCAGCTGGGACCCGCGTGTGGTCGCTGGGCCCCGTGCGCGCACTGGGGATGTGCCAGGGATCATTTGGCGAGCCGCTGGGACCCGCGTGGGGTCGCTGGGCCCCGTGCGCGTGCTGGGGATGTGCCAGGGACAATTTACGAGCCGCTGGAACCCCGCGAAGGGTTGCTGTGCCCCGTGCGTGCTCTGGGGAGGTTCCAGAGACAGTTTAGCAAGGCGCTTGGACCACGCGCTGGGTCGCTGGGCCCCGTGCGTGCACTGGGGATATGCCAGGGACCATTTGCGAGCCACAGGGACCCAACGCGAAGTCGCTGGGGCCTGTGCACGTGCTGGGGAGGTTGCACAGACCATTTGGCGAGCCGCTTGGACCCTGCACACGGTCGCTGGTGCCCGTGCGAGTGCAGGGGAGGTGCCAGTGACCAATTTGCGAGACACTGAGACCCCGGGAGGGGTCGCTGGTGCCCGTGCGCGCGCTGGGGAGGTGCTAGGGAGCATTTGGCGAGCCACTGGGAACCCGCGCAGGGTCTCTGGGCCATGTGCGTGCAGTGGGGAGGTACCAGGGACCATTTGGCGAGCCGCTGGGACCCGCGCGGTGTCGCGCTGGGGACGTGTCAGGGATCATTTGGCAAGCCGCTGGGACCTGCGCCAGGGACCATTTGCGAGCCGCTGGGACCCAGCAGTGGTCGCAGGTGCCCGTCTTTACATGGGATGCACCAGGGACGGTTTGGCGAGCCGCTGGATCTCACCTGGGGTCGCTTGTGTCCGTGTGCACTGGGGGGAGGTGCCAGGGATCATTTGGCGAGCCGCTGGGACCCCAGGCGGGGGTCGCTGGTCCCCGTCGCATGCTGGGGAGGTGCCAGGGGACCATTTGGCGAGCTGCTGGGACCCAGCGCAAGTCGCTGGTGCCGATGCTCGCGCTGGGGATGTGCCAGGGACCATTTGCGAGCCGCTGGGACCCTGCTTGGGGTCGCTGGGCCCACTGCGTGCACTGGGGAGGTACCAGGGACCATTTGGCGAGCCGCTGGGACCCAGCATCGGTCGCTGGGCCCCAGCACTGTGTAGGTGCCTGGGACGGTTTGGCATGCCGCTGGTACCCCAGTGGGTCGGGGGCCCTGTGCTCGTGCTGGGGAGGTGCCAAGGACCATTTGCGAGCAGCTGGGACCCTTGCTTGGTCGCTGGGCCCGTCGCGTGCTGGGGGAGGGCCAGGAACCATTTGGCGAGCCGCTCGGACCCCAGCAGAGTCTCTGGGGCTCGTCGTATGCTGGGTTGGTGCCTGGGACCGTTTGGCGTGCCGCTGGGATCCCAGCGGGGTCGCTGGGCACAGTCGTCACGCTGGGGAGGTGCCAGGGACCATTTAACGAGTCGCCTGGAACCCGCGCGTTGTCACTGGGACCCCTTGCCGGTCGCTGGGGCCAATCGTGTGCTGGGGAGGTGCCAGAGATCGTTTGGCGAGCCGCTGTAACACCATGCAGGGTCGCTGGGTCCAGTGAGCGCGCTGAGGAGGTGGCAGGGACCGTTTGGCGAGCCTCTGGGACCCAGCGCGGGGTGGTTGGGCCCTGTGGGCGTGCTGCGTGGTGCTAGGGACCATTTGGTGAGCCAATGGGACCCCGCACGGGGTCACTGGGGCCCGTGTGCGTGCTTGCGAGGTGCCAGGGATCATTTGACGAGCAGCTGGGACACCGTGCGGGGTTGCTGGGGCCCGTGTGCGCCCGGAGGAGGTGCCAGGGACAGTTTGGCAAGGCGCTTCGACCCTTGGGGAAGTCGCTGGGGCCTGTGCGCGCACTGGGGAGGTGCCAGGGACCATTTGACGAGCTGTCTGGGACCCCGTGCGTGGATGCTGAGTCCTGTGCGCGCGCTGGGTAGGTGCCAGGGAACATTTGGCGAGCAGCTGGGACCACGTGCGGGGTCGCTGGGGCCTGTGTGCATGCTGTGGAGATGCCATTGACCATTTGGTGAGACGCTTGGACCCTGCGAGGGGTTGCTGGGCCCCGTGCGCGCGCTGGGGAGATGCCTGGGACCGTTTGGCGAGCCGCTGGGACCCTCTTGGCGAGGTCGCTGGGGCCACTGCACTCGCTGGGGAGGTGCCAGGGACCGTTTGGAGAGCCACTGAGACCCCACGCGAAGTCGCTGGGGCCCGTGTGCGTGCTGGGGAGATTGCAGGGACCAATTTGCGAGACGCTGGGACCCGCGCGGTGTCGCTGGGCCCCGTGCGCGCGCTGGGGACGTGTCAGGGATCATTTGGCAAGCCGCTGGGACCTGAGCCAGGGACCATTTGCGAGCCGCTGGGACCCCGCGCGTGGTCGCAGGTGCCCGTGCGCACATGGGGGATGCACCAGGGACGGTTTGGCGAGCCGCTGGATCTCACCTGGGGTCGCTCGTGTCCGTGTGCGCACTGGGGAGGTGCCAGGGATCATTTGGCGAGCCGCTGGGACCCCGTGCGGGGTCTCTGGGCCCCGTGCGCATGCTGGGGAGGTGCCAGGGACCATTTGACGAGCTGCTGGGACCCTGCGCAAAGTCGCTGGTGCCCGTGCTCGCGCTGGGATGTGCCAGGGACCATTTGGAAAGCCTGGGACCCTGCTTGGTCGTTGGGCCCTGTGCTCGTGCTGGGGAGGTACCAGGGACCATTTGGCGAGCCGCTGGGACCCAGCACGGGGTCGCTGGGCCCCGCGCGCATGCTTTGTAGGTGCCTGGGACGGTTTGGCATGCCGCTGGTACCCCGCGCGGGGTCGTTGGGCCCTGTGCTCGTGCTGGGGAGGTGCCAAGGACCATTTTGCGAGCCGCTGGGACCACGCGCGAGGTCGCTGGGCCCCGTGCGTGCGCTGGGGAGGGGCCAGGAACCATTTGGCGAGCCGCTCGGACCCCGCGCAGAGTCTCTGGGGCTCGTGCGTATGCTGGGTTGGTGCCTGGGACCGTTTGGCGTGCCGCTGGGATCCCGCGCGGGGTCGCTGGGCACAGTGCGTACGCTGGGGAGGTGCCAGGGACCATTCGGCGAGCCGCTCGGACTCCGTCCGTGGTCGCTGGGCCCAGTGCGTGTGCTGGGGAGGTGCCAGAGATCGTTTGGCGAGCCGCTGTAACACCATGCAGGGTCGCTGGGTCCAGTGAGCGCGCTGAGGAGGTGGCAGGGACCGTTTGGCGAGCCTCTGGGACCCAGCGCGGGGTGGTTGGGCCCTGTGGACGCGCTGCGTAGGTGCTAGGGACCATTTGGTGAGCCAATGGGACCCCGCACGGGGTCACTGGGGCCCGTGTGCGTGCTTGCGAGGTGCCAGGGATCATTTGACGAGCAGCTGGGACACCGTGCGGGGTTGCTGGGGCCCGTGTGCGCCCGGAGGAGGTGCCAGGGACAGTTTGGCAAGGCGCTTCGACCCTTGGGGAAGTCGCTGGGGCCCGTGCGCGCACTGGGGAGGTGCCAGGGACCATTTGACGAGCTGTCTGGGACCCCGTGCGTGGTTGCTGAGTCCTGTGCGCGCGCTGGGTAGGTGCCAGGGAACATTTGGCGAGCAGCTGGGACCACGTGCGGGGTCGCTGGGGCCTGTGTGCATGCTGTGGAGGTGCCATTGACCATTTGGTGAGAGGCTTGGACCCTGCGAGGGGTTGCTGGGCCCGTCTTGTAGCTGGGGAGATGCCTGGGACCGTTTGGCGAGCCGCTGGGACCCTGCGCGAGGTCGCTGGGGCCACTGCACTCGCTGGGGAGGTGCCAGGGACCGTTTGGAGAGCCACTGAGACCCCACGCAATTGTGCGTGCTGGGGAGATTGCAGGGAGCAATTTGCGAGGCATGCTGGGACACTGCGCTGGGTTGCTGGGTCCAGTGCGATTGCCAGGGACAGTTTGGCAAGATGCTTGGACCACCCGCGAAATTGCTGGGGCCCGTGTGCCCGCTGGGGAGGTTCCAGGGACCATTTGGCGAGCCGTTGGGACCCTGCGTGGGGTCGCTGGTCCCCGTGCGTGTACTGGGGAGGTGCCAGGGACCGTTTGGCGAGCTGCTGGAACCCTGCGCGAGGTTGCTGGGTCCTGTGCGCGCGCTGGGTTGGTGCCAGGGACCAATTGATGAGTTGCTGGCACCCCGCACGTGGTCGCTGGGGCCCGTGTGCATGCTTGGGAGGTGCCAGGGACCTTTTGGCGATGAGCTGGGAATCAAGGCGGGGTCGCTGGGGCCCGAGTGCGCTGGGGACGTGCCAGGGACCGTTTGGCGAGCCGCTTGGAACCTGCGTGCGGTCGCTGGTGCCAGTGCGCTCGCTGCGGAGGTGCCAGGAACCATTTGGCGATCCGCTGGGAGTCAACGCAGTGTTGCTGGGGCCCGAGCGCATGTTGGGGAGGTTGGAGGGACCATTTGGCGAGCGGCTCGGACCTTGCACACAATCGCTGGTACCAGTGCGTGCGCTGGACACGTGCCAGGGACCATTTGGCGAGCCGCTGGGACACCGCGCGGGGTCGATGTGCCCCGTGCGCGCACTGGGGAGGGGCCATGGAACATTTGACGAGCAGCCGTGACTCCGTGCAGGGGCCCGTTCGTGCACTGGGGATGTGACCGGGACCATTTTTGAGCCGCTGGGACCCAGCGTGTAGTTGCTGGGCCCTGTGCGCACACTGGGGAGATGCCAGGGACCGTTTGGCGAGCTGCTGGGACCCCAAGCGAAGTCGCTGGGGCCCGTGCGCATGCTGGGGAGGTACCCGTGACCAATTTGCGAGACGCTGGGACCCTACGCTGGGTTGCTGGGTCCAGTGCGATTGCCAGGGACAGTTTGGACCACCCGTGAAATCGCTGGGGCCCGTGTGCCCGCTGGGGAGGTTCCAGGGACCATTTGGCCAGCCATTGGGACTCCCCGTGGGTCGCTGGGCCCGTGTGCGGGCTGGGTAACCATTTACCAGCCGCTGGGACCCTGCACGTTGTTGCTGGGCCCTGTGCAGGCGCAGAGGAGGTGCCAGGGACCGTTTGGCGAGCCGCTGGGACCCCAAGCAAAGTCGCTGGGGCCTGTGCATCCTGGGGAGGTACCAGGGACCTTTTGGCGAGCCGCTGGGACCTTGCCCGGGGTCACTGGGGCCTGTGCACACCCTTTGGAGGTGCCAGGGACCATTTGGAGAGACGCTGGGACCCCGCGCTGGGTCACTGGTCCCCATGCGCACGCTTGGGAGGTGCCAGAGACCATTTGGAGAGACGCTGGGACCCCGCGCTGGGTCGCTGGTCCCCGTGCCAGAGACCATTTGGTGAGCTGCTGGGACCCCGCGCGATGTCGCTGGGTCAAGAGCGAGTGCTGGGTAGGTGCCATGGATAGTTTGGCAAGCCGCTTGGACCACGCGCGAAGTCGCTGGGACCCGTGCGCGCGCTGGGGATGTGCCAAGGACCATTTGGCGAGCCGCTGGGACCCTGCACGAGGACGCTGGAGGTGGACCATCTTGCGAGTCGCTGGGGCCTGTCTTGTGGTTGCTGGGTCCTTTGCCCGTGCTGGGTAGGTGCCAGGGACCAATTGATGAGCCGCTGGGACCCCGCACAGGGTCTCTGAGGCCCGTGCGCGTGCTGTGGAGGTACCAGTGACCATTTGGCGAGAGGCTGGGACCCCGCGAGAGGTAGCTGGGGCCCCTGTGCTCGCTGGGGAGGTGCCAGGGACCGTTTGGCCAGCCACTGGGACCCCACGCGAAGTCGCCGAGGCCTGTGCGCCCGCTGGGGAGTTGCCACGGACCATTTGGCAAGCCGTTGGGACCCCAAGTGAAGTCGCTGGTGCCCGTGCGTGCTGGGGAGGTGCCAGGGACCATTTGGTGAGACGCTGGGACCCCACGTGGAATAACTGGGCTCCGTGCGCGTGCTTGGGAAGTGCCAGGGACTGTTTGGCGAGCCGCTGTGACCCTGCGCGAGGTCGCTTCGGCCCCTGCGCTCGCTGGGGAGGTGCCAGGGACCGTTTGGCGAGCCACTGGGACGCCATGCGGAGTCACTGGGCCCCGTGCGCGCGCTTGGGAGGTGCCAGGGACCTTTTGGCGAGACGCTGGGAGTCAACAAGGGGGTAGCTGGGGCCCGAGCGTGGGCCCCAGCTATCCCCTTGGACCGCTGGGACACCGCGCGTGGTCGCTGGGCCCGTGCACGCACTGTGGTGGTGCCAGGGACAGTTTGACGAGCTGCTTGGACCCCACGTGAAGTCGCTGTGCCGAGTACGTGCGCTGAGGAGGTACCAGCGACAATTTGGCAAGCCGCTGGGTCCCTGTGCGGGGTCGCTGGGTCTCGTGCGTGCGCTTGGGAGATGCCAGGGACCATTTGGCGAGCAGCTGGGACTCGCGGGGTCGCTGGGGCACGTGCATGTGCTGGGGAGGTGCCAGGGACCATTTGGCGAGCAGTGGGGATCCTGCGGGGTCGCTGGGGCCTATGCGCGCGCTGGGGAGGTGCCAAGGACGGTTTGGAGAGTCGCGCCGCCCCCTTGGGGTCGTTAATGTCCGTGCGCTTGCTGGGGAGGTGCCAGGGACCATTTGGCGAGCCGCTGGGACCCCACCCGGGGGTCGCTGGGTCCAGTGCGCGTGCTGGGGAGGTGCCAGGGACCATTTGGCGAGCCGCTGGGACCCTGCGCGTGGTCGCTGGGGGCAGTGCGCGCGCTGGGGAGGTGCCAGGTACCGTTTGGCGAGCCACTGGGACCCTTGCATGGGGTCGCTAGTGTCCGTCCGCACGCTGGGGGAGGTTCCAGGGACCGTTTGGCGATCCGCTGGGAACCCACACGGGGTCGCTGGGGAGGTGCCAGGGAAAACTTTGCGAGCCGCTGCGACCCCACGCAGGGTCGTTGGGTCCAGTGTTTGCCCTGGGGAGGTGCCAGGGACCGTTTGGTGAGCCACTGGGACCGTGCGCGCGCTGGGGAGGTGCCAGGGACCGTTTAGCGAGCCACTGAGAACCGGCACGGGGTCGCTAGTGTCCGTCCGCACACTGGGGAGGTGCCAGGGACCGTTTGGCGATCCGCTGGGAACCCACACGGGGTCGTTGGGCCTGGACGAGTGCTTGGGAGGTGCCAGGGAAAACTTGGCGAGCCGCTGCAACTCCGCGCAGGGTCGCTGGTTCCAGTGCTTGCGCTGGGGAGGTGCCAGAGGACCGTTTGGCGAGCCGCTGGGACCCCGCGCGGGGTCTATGGGGCCCATGCGCGCACTGCGGAGGCGCCAGGGACGATTTGGCAAGCAGCTGGGACTCCGTGTGGGGTCGGTAGTGTCCGTGCGCGCACTGGGGAGGTGACAGGGACCATTTGGCGAGCCTCTGGGACCCCGTGCGGGGTTGTTGAGCCCTGTTCGCGTGCTGGGTAGGTGCCAGGGACCGTTTGGTGAGCCGCTGAGAACCGGCACGGGGTCCGTGGGTCCCGGATGCGTGCTGGGGAGGTGCCAGGGGCAACTTGGCGAGCCGCTGCGACCCCGCGCAGGGTTGCTGGGTCCAGTGTTTGCGCTGGGGAGGTGCCAGGGACCGTTTGGCGATCCGCTGGGAACCCGCAGGGGGTCGCTGGGGCCCGGACGCGTGCTGGGGAGGCGACCGGGACCATTTGGCGAGTTGCAGGTACCCCGAGCAGGGTCGCTGGCGCCTGTGGGCGTGCTGGGAAGGTGCCAGGGACCATTTTTCGAGCTGCTGGAACCCCGCGCGGGGTCGCTGGTGCACGTGCGCGTGCTGAGGAGGTGCCAGGGACCATTTCGCGAGCCGCTGGTTCCCCGTGCGTGGTCGCTCAACCCTGTGCGCATGCTGGCGAGGTGCATGGGACCGTTTGGTGAGCCGCTGTGACCCCGCGCAGGGTCGCTGGGTCCAGTGCGCGCGCTGGGGAGGTACCAGGGATAGTATGGCAAGCTGCTGGGACCACGATGGGGAAGTAGCTGGGGTCAGTCTTGGCGTGCTGGGGAGGTGCCAGGGAACATTTGGCGAGCCGCTGGGACCCCGCGCGGTGTCGCTGGGCCCTGTGCGCTCACTGGGGAGGTGTCAGGGACCTTTTGGCGAGCCGCTGGTACTTCACGCGGTGTCGCTGGACCCCGTGCACGCACTGGGGAGGTTCCAGGGACCGTTTAGCGAGCCGCTGGGACCCCGCGTCGGGTCGCTGATGTCCGTGCGCGTGCTGGGGAGGTGCCAGGGACCGATTGGTGAGCCGCTGGGACCACGCGCGGGGTCTATGGGGCCCATGCGCGCACTGCGGAGGCGCCAGGGACGATTTGGCGAGCAGCTGGGACTCCGTGTGGGGTCGGTAGTGTCCGTGCGCGCGCTGGGGAGGTGACAGGGACCATTTGGCGAGCCTCTGGGACCCAGCGCGGGTTGTTGAGCCCTGTTGTGCGCTGGGTAGGTGCCAGGGACCGTTTAGCGAGCCGCTGGGACCCTCTTGGGGTCTATAGAGGCCCATCTTGGCGTGCTGGGGAGGTGCCAGGGACCGTTTGGTGAGCCGCTGGGACCGGCATGGGGTACCTGGGCCCGTCATGCGCACAGGAGGTGCCAGGGACAGTTTGGTGAGCTGCTTGGACCCCGTGTGAAGTCGCTGTGCCCAGTGTGTGCGCTCGGGTGGTCCCAGGGACCATTTGGCGAGCCTCTGGGACCCCGCGCGGGGTCGCTGGGGTCCGTGCACGCGATGGGGATGTGCCAGGCACCATTTGCGAGCCGCTGGGACCCCGCGCGTGGTTGCTGCGCCCTGTCTTGCCCACTGGGTCGGTGCCAGGGACAGTTTGGCAAGCTGCTTGGACTCTGTGTGGGGTCACTGGGGCCCGTCTTTCAGCTGGGGATGTGCCAAGGACCATTTGTGAGTCGCTGGGGCTGGGCCCAGGGCGTGTGCTGGGGAAGTACCAGGGACCTTTTGGCGAGCCGTTGGGTCCCTGCGCGTGGTCGCTGGGGTCCGTGCGTGAGCTGGGGAGGTGCCAGGTACTGTTTGACAAGCCGCTGGGACCCCGCACAGGGACGCTGGGTCCAGTGCAAGTGCTGTGGAGGTGCGGGGACAGTTTGGCATGCCGCTGGACCCATCCAATAAAATGTGCATTATGGTGCCAGTCGGGAGACTGGGGTGATGCCAGGGACCATTTGGCGAGCCTAGCTGGGACCCAGTGCGTGGTCATCTGGGCTCTGTTCGCTATACTGGGCTAACAAGGTGCCAGGGACCATTTGCCGAGCCGCTGGGAATTTAAATGGGGTCGCTGGGCCTCCTGTGTCTTGTAGGGAGGTGCTAGGGACCGTTTGGCGACCAGCTGGGACTCCTGGTTAGGTCGCTGCTCAAGCGACAACTAGGGATGTGCCAGGAACAGTTTTAAATGGCATTGGACCCCGCGACAGGCTAAAGCTGTGTCCCTATTCAGTCTATGGACCAGGGACCGTTTGGCGAGATGCTGGGACCATGCAAACATTCGCAAAATCCAAAGGTATAGGGGAGGTGCCAGGGACCATTTGGTGAGCCACTGGGACCCCCACCAGGTGTGTCGCTGGGCCTCATTAGTGCACTGGGGAGGTGCCAGGGACAGTTTGGGAGCTTCTTGGAACCAGCGTGAAGTCGCTGGGGCACGTCTCCCGTAATGCTGGGGATGTGCCAGGGACCATTTGTGAGGGATTCTGGGGCTGGGTCCATCAATGTGCTGGGGAGGTAACAAGGGACCTTTTGGCGAGCCATTGGGACCCCTCGGGAAACTTTCTTATGTTCCCGTGTTCTTATGGAGATGCCAGGGACCATTTGGCGAGCCACTGGGACCCCGATGCGAGTCGCTGGGGATCATCGCCCGCTGTGGAGGTGCCAGTGACCATTTGGGGATGCTGGGACCCCATCGCTGGGGGCCAGGTGCCTGGTGCCAGGGACCCCCGTTGGTTTGGCTGGGTCCACTGGGACCCCATTTGGGACCCCCGCTGGGGCCCGTCGGCCGCTGGGGGAGGTGCCAGGGACCATTTGGGACCATTTACGCGCCGCTGGGACCCCTCGTGGTCGCTGGGCCTTCTGGGGAGGTGCACCTGGGGATGTGACCTGGACCATTTAGGGGATTATTTTGGCTACCCTGGGACCCTTTGGGGTGGTTGCTGGGTCCTGTGTGAGTGCTGGGGAGGTGCCAGGGACCATTTGGCAAGATACTGGGAACCCACGCGATGTCTCTGGGCCCAGGAGGTGCCAGGGACCATTTGGCGAGTGCCAGGGACCCCAGCGGGGTGGGTCCAGTCTTGCGCCGCTGGGAGAACCATTTGGTGTGCCGCTGGGACCCTGGGTCCCTGGTTTGTGCTGGGAGGTGCCAGGGACCATTTGGTGAGCCAGCTGGGACCCCGGGAAGGTGCCAGGAACAATTTGCCGGGACCATTGTGACCCTCCGACCTCTTGTCGCTGGGTGCAGTGCTGCGCTGGGAAGGTTCCAGGGACCATTTGGCGATCCGCTGGGAACCCTGCAGGGGTCCCAGCTGGGGCCACCAGGGAAAACTTTGCGAGCTGCTGGGGAGGTGCCAGGGGGTCCATGTTTGCCCTGGGGAGGTGCCAGGGACCGTTTGGCGAGCCGCTGGGACCGTGCGCGCGCTGGGGAGGTGCCAGGGACCGTTTAGCGAGCCACTGAGAACCGGCACGGGGTCCCTGGGTCCCGGATGTGTGCTGGGGAGATGCCAGGAACAACTTGGCGAGCCTCTGTGACCCTGCGCAGGGTCGCTGGGTGCAGTGCGCGCGCTGGGGAGGTACCAGGGACCGTTTGGCGAGCCGCTGGGAACCCACACGGGGTCGCTGGGGCCCGGACGAGTGCTGGGGAGGTGCCAGGGAAAACTTTGGCGAAGCACCTGGGACCCCAGCGCCCAGGGGTCGCTGGGTCCAGTGCTTGCGCTGGGGAGGTGCCAGAGGACCGTTTGGCGAGCCGTTGGGACCCAGCGGGGGTCCCTGGGTCCCATCTTGGCGCTGGGGAGGAGGTGCCAGGGACGATTTGGCAAGCAGCTGGGACTCCGTGTGGGGTCGGTAGTGTCCGTGCGCGCACTGGGGAGGTGACAGGGACCATTTGGCGAGCCGCTGGGACCCTGCGCGGGGTCTATGAGGCCCATGCGCGCGCTGGGGAGGTGCCAGGGACAACTTGGCGAGCTGCTGCGACCCCGCGCAGGGTCGCTGGGTCCAGTGCTTGTGCTGGGGAGGAGCCAGGGACCGTTTGGCGATCCGCTGGGAACCCGCAGGGGGTCGCTGGGGCCCGGACGCGTGCTGGGGAGGCGACCGGCACCATTTGGCGAGTTGCAGGTACCCCGAGCAGGGTCGCTGGCGCCTGTGGGCGTGCTGGGAAGGTGCCAGGGACCATTTTTCGAGCCGCTGGAACCCTGCGTGGGGTCGCTGGTGCACGTGCGCGTGCTGAGGAGGTGCCAGGGACCATTTCGCGAGCTGCTGGTTCCCCGTGCGTGGTCGCTCAACCCTGTGCCCGTGCTGGGGAGGTGCCAGGGACCGTTCGGTGAGCCGCTGGGACCCCGCGCAGGGTCGCTGGGTCCAGTGCGCGCGCTGGGGAGGTGCCAGGGACCGTTTAGCGAGCCGCTGGGACCCCGCGTGGGGTAGCTGGGGCCTGTTCGCGTGCTGGGGAGGTGCCAGTGACCAATTTCCGAGACACCGTGACCGCGCGAGGGGTCGCTGTGCCCTGTGCGCGCGCTGGGGATGTGCCATGGACCATTTGGCGTGCCGCTGAGAACCGGCACGGGGTCCCGCGCAGGGTCGCTGGGTCCAGTGCGCGCGCTGGGGAGGTGCCAGGGATAGTATGGCGAGCTGCTTGGACCACGCGTGAAGTAGCTGGGGTCAGTGCGCGTGCTGGGGAGGTGCCAGGGAACATTTGGCGAGCCGCTGGGACCCTGCGCGGTGTCGCTGGGCCCTGTGCGCGCACTGGGGAGGTGCCAGGGACCGTTTAGCGAGCCGCTGGGACCCCGCGTGGGGTCGCTAGTGTCCGTGCGCGCGCTGGGGAGGTGCCAGGGACCGATTGGTGAGCCGCTGCGAACTGGCACGGGGTCCCTTGGTCCCGGATGTGTACTGGGGAGGTGCCAGGAACAACTTGGCGAGTCGCTGTGACCCTGCGCAGGGTCGCTGGGTGCAGTGCGCGTGCTGGGGAGGTGCCAGGTACCATTTAGCGAGCCGCTGGGACCTTACATGGGGTCGCTAGTGTCCGTCCGCACGCTGGGGAGGTGCCAGGGACAGTTTGGCGATCCGCTGGGAACCCACACGGGGTCGCTGGGGAGGTGCCAGGGAAAACTTTGCGAGCCGCTGCGACCCCACGCAGGGTCGTTGGGTCCAGTGTTTGCCCTGGGGAGGTGCCAGGGACCGTTTGGCGAGCCGCTGGGACCACGCGCGGGGTCTATGGGGCCCATGCGTGCACTGCGGAGGCGCCAGGGATGATTTGGCGAGCTGCTGGGACTCCGTGTGGGGTCGGTAGTGTCCGTGCGCGCGCTGGGGAGGTGACAGGGACCATTTGGCGAGCCTCTGGGACCCAGCGCGGGGTTGTTGAGCCCTGTTCGTGCGCTGGGTAGGTGCCAGGGACCGTTTAGCGAGCCGCTGGGACCCCGCGCGGGGTCTATGAGGCCCATGCGCGCGCTGGGGAGGTGCCAGGGACCGTTTGGTGAGCCGCTGAGAACCGGCACGGGGACAGCATTCAGAATTGGGCAGACACATGGCAAATGACATTTAATAGAGAAAAGTGTAAAGTATTGCATGCGGGCAATAAAAATGTGCATTATAAATATCATATGGGAGATCGTGAAATTGAAGAAGGGAACTATGAAAAAGACCTAGGAGTTTATGTTGACTCAGAAATGTCTTCATCTAGACAATGTGGGGAAGCTATAAAAAAGGCTAACAAGATGCTCAGATATATTGTGAGAAGTGTTGAATTTAAATCAAGGGAAGTAATGTTAAAACTCTACAATGCATTAGTAAGACCTCACCTAGAATATTGTGTTCAGTTCTGGTCACCTGGTTACAAAAAGGATATTGCTGCTCTAGAAAGAGTGCAAAGAAGAGCAACCAGAATTATCCCGGGTTTAAATGGCATGTCGTATGCAGACAGGCTAAAAGAATTGAATCTATTCAGTCTTGAACAAAGAAGACTACGCGGCGATCTGATTCAAACATTCAAAATCCTAAAAGGTATAGACAATGTCAACCCAGGGGACTTCTTTGACTTGAAAAAAGAAACAAGGACCAGGTGTCATAAATGGAGATTAGATAAAGGGGCATTCAGAACAGAAAATAGGAGGCACTTTTTTACACAGAGAATTGTGAGGGTCTGGAACCAACTCCCCAGTAATGTTGAAGCTGACATCCTGGGAACCTTCAAGAAGCTGCTTGATGAGATTCTGGGATCAATAAGCTACTAACAACCAAACAAGTAAGATGGGCTGAATGGCCTCCTCTCGTTTGTAAACTTTCTTATGTTCTTATGTTCTTATGTTCTTCTTATGTTCTTACCTGTGTCCCAGATGTGTGCTGGGGAGGTGCCAGGAACAACTTGGCGAGCCGCTGCGACCCCGACCTGGGACAGGGGATGCTGGGTCCCATCTCATTTGGCTGGGGGGCGTGCCAGGGACCATTTTGGCCATCCGCTGGGACCCCACGTGGGGTGGCTGGTGCCCGGGCGCACGCTGGGCAGGTGCCAGGGACCATTTGGCGAGCCACTGGGACCCCACGCGTGGTTGCTGGACCTTCTGCGCACGCTGGGTAGGTGCCAGGGATCATTTGGCTAGCAGATTGGACCCTGCGCGGGGTCGCTGAACCCTGTGCACGCGCTGGGGAGGTGCCAGGGACCGTTTGGCAAGCCGCTGGGAACCCGCGCGGGGTCGCTAGAGCTCATGGGTGTGCTGGGAAGGTGCCAGGGTCCATTTTTCGAGCCGCTGGGAACCCGCGCGGGGTCGCTGGGGCACGTGCGCACACTGGGGAGGTGCCAGGGACCATTTGGCAAACCGCTGGGACCCCGCACGAAGTCGCTTTGGACCGTGCGCATGCTGGGGAGTTGCCAGGTACCATTTGGTGAGCCGCTGGGACCCTGCACCTGGGGATAGGGAGTCGCTGGGCCCCCTCTTTGCCTGGGGAGGTGCCTGGGACCATTTGGCGTGCCGCTGGTACCCCGTGCGGGGTCACTAGGCCACCTGGCGCGCTGGGGAGGTGCCAGGGACCATTTGGTGAGCTGCTTGGATAACACGAGGGGTCGCTGGGCTTCGTGCGCGCGTTGGTGAGGTGCCAGGGTCCATTTGCGAGCCGCTGGGACATCAGACGTGGTTGCTGGGCCCTGTGCCCGCTGGGGGGGAGTGCCAGTGACCATTTGGTGAGCCACTGGGAACCCGCACGGGGTGGCTGGGCCAAGTGCGCTTGCTGGGCAGGTGCCAGGGACCGTTTGCCAAGCCGCTGGGACCCCACGCATGGTCGCAGGGTCCAGTGAGCGTGCTGGGGAGGTGCCAGGGACCGTTTGCCAAGCACCTGGGACCCCGTCTTGGGGTCGCAGGGGTCCCCGTGAGCGTGCTGGGAGGTGCCAGGGACCGTTTGGTGAGCCGCTGAGAACCAGCACGGGGTCCCTGGGTCACAGATGTGTGCTGGGGAGGTGCCAGGGACAACTTGGCGAGCAGCTACGACCCCGCGCGGGGATGCTGGGTCCCATGCTCGCGCTGGGGAGGCGGCACAGACGGTTTGGCGAGCAGCTGGGACCCCGAGTGGGGTCGGTAGTGTCCGTGTGCGCGCTGGGGAGGTGCCAGGGAGTGTTTGGCCATCCGCTGGGACCCCGCGAAGGGTCGCTAGAGCTCATGGGTGTGTTGGGAAGGTGCCAGGTTCGATTTTTCGAGCCGCTGGGAACCAGCTGGGTCATTGGGTCCCACGTTTGCCCTGGGGAGGTGCCAGGGACCATTTGGCAAACCGCTGGGATCCCAGGTGCCAGGGATATTTGGCTGGTTCGCTTTGGCCTGTGTGCATGCTGGGGAGGTGCCAGGGACCATTTGGTGAGCTGCTGGGACCCCACGTGGGGTCGTTGGGTCCCATGTGCGCTCGCTGCTGTGAGGTGCCTGGGACCATTTGGCGTGCCGCTGGTACCCCTGCGCTGGGTCACTGGGCCCGGCTGCACCCCAGGTGCCAGGGACCATTTGGCGAGGGATGGGACCCAGGCCCGGGGTCGCTGGGGCCCGGGGACCATGTGCTGGGGAGGTGCCAGGGGGGGACCGTTTGGCGAGGCAGCTGGAACCCTGGGGACAGTCTTGCTCTGGGTCGCTGGGCCCGTCAGGAACGGCGTGCTGGGGAGGTGCCAGGGATCGTTTGGCGAGCCGCTGGGACCCCACACGGGGTCGCTGGGCCCAGTGCGCGTGCTGGGGAGGCGAAGGACCATTTGGCGAGCCGCTGGGTCCCAGCGCGGGGACGCTGGTGCCCGTGTGCACGCATTTGGGGATGTACCTGGGACCATTTGTGAGTCGCTGGGACCCCGCACAGGGTCGCTGGGCCCAGTGCGCATGCTGGGGAGGTGCCAGGGACCGTTTGGCGTGCTGCTGGGACCTCACGCGGGGTCCGCTGGAGCCTGTGCACGCGCTGGGGAGACACCAGGGACAGTTTGGCGAGTCGCTGGGACCCCGCGTGTGGACGCTGGTGCCGGTGCGTGCCCTGGGGAGGTGCCAGGGAACATTTGGCGAGCCGCTGGGACCCCGCACGGGGTAGCTAGGCCCCATGCGCACACTGGGGAGGTGCCAGGGATAGTTTGGCGAGCTGCTTGGACCCTGTGTGAAGTCGCTGGGGCCTGTGCGCGCGCTGGGGATGTGCCAGGGTCCATTTGCGAGCTGCTGAGACATCACACGTGGTTGCTGGGCCCTGTGCCCGCGCTGGGTAGGTGGCAGTGACCATTTGGTGAGCCACTGGGAACCCGCATGGGGGTCGCTGGACCCAGTGCGCTTGCTGGGCAGGTGTCAGGGACCCTTTGGCAAGCCGCTGGGACCCCACGCAGGGTCGCAGCGTCCAGTGACTGTGCTGGGGAGGTGCCAGGGACCGTTTGGCGAGCCAGTGGGACTCTGTACAAGGTAGGTGGGCCCCGTGCGTGCACGGGGGAGGCGCCAGGTACGGTTTGGCGAGCCGCTGGGACCCCGCGCGGGGTCGCTTATGCCTGTGCGCGCGCTGGGGTGCCAGGGACCATTTGGCGAGCCGCTGGGACCCCGTCTGGTGCCAGGGACCGTTTGGCGCTGGGTCAATGCGCCCGCTGGGGAGGTGCCAGGGACAGTTTGGCAAGCCGCTTGGACCAAGTGCGAAATCGCTGGGGCCTGTGCGCGTGCTAGGGAGATGCCAGGGACCAATTTTCGAGCCGCTGGGACCCCGCGCGGTGGTTGTTTGGCCCTGTGAGCGTGCTGGGTAGGTGCCAGGGACCATTTGGCGAGCTGCTGGGACCCCGCGTGTGGTCGCTAGTGTTCGTGCACGCGCTGGGGAGGTGCCAGGGACCGCTTGGCGAGCCGCTGGGACCAGGCGTGAGGTCGGTAGTGTTTGTGCGTGCGTTGGGGAGGTTCCAGGGACCATTTGGCAAGCAGCTGGCCCCCCGTGTGGGGTCGCTGGGGCCCATGCGTGCACTTGGGAGGCACCAGGTACAGTTTGGCGAGCCGATGGGACCCCGCGTGGGGTCGCTAGTGTCTGTGCGCGCATTGGGGAAATGCCAGGGACCATTTGGCGAGCAGCTGGGACCCCGTGAGGGGTCGCTGGTGTCCGTGCGCGCTGGGGAGGTGCCAGGGAGAGTTTTTGGCGAGCCGCTGGGACTCCGTGTGGGGTTGCTAGTGTCCATGCGCGTGCTGGGGAGGTGGCAGGAACCGTTTGGCGAGCAGCTGGGACCCCATGCAGGGTCTCTGGGGCCTATGCGCGCGCTGGGGAGGTTCCAGGGACCATTTGGCGAGCCACTGGGACTCCGCGTGGGGTTGCAAGTGTCCATCCGCGTGCTGGGGAGGTGGCAGGGACCGTTTGGCGAGCCGCTGGAACCCCGCGTGGGGTCGCTAGTGTCCGTGCGCACGCTGGGGAGGTGCCAGGGACCGTTTGGCGAGCCGCTGGAACCCCCACTTGGGGTCGCTAGTGTCCGTGCGTCCGCTGGGTAGGTGCCAGAGACCATTTGGCGAGCCGTTGGGACCGCGCGTTGGGTCGCTAGTGTCGGTGCATGCGATGGGGAGGTGCCATGGACCTTTTGCTGAGCCGCTAGTACACCACATCGGGTTCCTGGGGCCGTGTGCTCACGCTGAGTAGGTGCCAGAGACCATTTGGCGAGCTGCTGGGACCCCGCACGGTGTTGCTGGGACCCGTGCTCGTGCTTGGAGGTGTCAGGGACCTATTGGCGAGCCGCTGGGACCCCGCACGGTGTTGCTGGGACCCGTGCGCGTGCTGGGAAGGTGCCAGAGACCATTTGGCGAGCAGCTGGGACTCTATGCAGGATCTCTGGGGCCCATACGTGTGCTGGGGAGGTTCCAGGGACAATTTGGTGAGCTGCTGGGACCCCGCATGGGGTTGCTAGTATCTGTGTGCGCTCTGGGGAGGTGGCAGGGGTCGTTTGGCGAGCCGCTGGAACCCCGCGTGGGGTCGCTAGTGTCCGTGCGTGCTGGGGAGGTGCCAGGGACCGTTTGGCGAGCCGCTGGGACCCCGCACGGTGTTGCTGGGACCCGTGCGCGTGCTGGGAAGGTGCCAGAGACCATTTGGCGAGCAGCTGGGACTCTATGCAGGATCTCTGGGGCCCCGTTTAGCGGCAGCTCGTGTGCTGGGGAGGTTCAGGGACAATTTGGTGAGCTGCTGGGACCCGCATGGGGTTGCTAGTATCTGTGTGCGCTCTGGGGAGGTGGCAGGGGTCGTTTGGCGAGCCGCTGGAACCCCGCGTGGGGTCGCTAGTGTCCGTGCGTGCTGGGGAGGTGCCAGGGACCGTTTGGCGAGCCGCTGTGACCTCGCGCGGGGTCGATCGTTCCTGTGCTCGCGCTTGGTAGGTGCCAGGGACCTTTTGGCGAGCCGCTGGGACTCAGCGCAGGGTGGTTGGACCCCGTGCGCGCGCTGAGGAGGTGCCAGGGACCTTTTGGCGAGCCGCGGAGACTTCACGCGGGGTCGCTAATGTCCGTGCGCGGGCTGGGGAGGTGCCAGGGACTGTTTGGTGAGCCGCTGAGAACCGACAAGGGGTCCCTGGGTCCCGGATGCGTGCTGGGGAGGTGCCAGGTACAACTTGGCGAGCCGCTGTGACCCCACGCAGGGTCGCTGGGTCCAGTGCGCGCGCTGGGGAGGTGCCAGGTACCGTTTGGGGAGGTGCTGGGACCTTACGTGGGGTCGCTAGTGTCCGTCCTCACGCTTTGGAGGGGCCAGGGACCGTTTAGCGATCCGCTGGGAACCCACACGGGGTCGCTGGTGCCCGGATGAGTGCTGGGGAGGTGCCAGGGAAAACTTGGCGAGCTGCTGCGACCCCGCGCAGGGTCGCTGGGTCTAGTGCGCGCGCTGGGGAGGTGCCAGGGACCGTTTGGCGAGCCGCTGGGACCCCACGCATTGTTGCTGGGCCCTGTGCGCGCGCTGGGAAGGTGCGAGGGAATATTTGGCGAGCTGCTTTGACCCCGCACGGGGTCGCTGGGGCCCGTGCGCGTGATGTGGAGGTGCCAGGGATCATTTGGCGAGCAGCTGTGACCCCGTGCAGGATCGCGGGGGCCCGTGCGTGCGCTGGGGAGGTGCCAGGGTCCATTTGGCGAGCTGCTGGGACCCCACGTGACGTCGTTGGGTCCCGTGCGTGTGCTGGGGAGGTGCCAGGGACCATTTGGCGAGCCGCTGGGACCCCACGCGGGGTCGCTGGGGCCCGTGCGTGTGCTGGGGAGGTGCCAGGGACCATTTGGCGAGCCGCTGGGACCACGCGCGGGGTTGCTGGGACCCGTGCGTGCTCTGGTGAGGTGCAAGGAACAACTTGGCGAGCCGCTGTGACCCTGCGCAGGGTCGCTAGGTGCAGTGCGCGCGCTGGGGAGGTGCCAGGTACCGTTTGGCGAGCCGCTGGGACCTTACGTGGGGTTGCTAGTGTCCGTCCGCACACTGGGGAGGTGCCAGGGACCGTTTGGCGATCCGCTGGGAACCCACACGGGGTCGCTGGTGCCCGGATGAGTGCTGGGGAGGTGCCAGGGAAAACTTGGCGAGCCGCTGCGACCCCGCGCAGGGTCGCTGGGTCTAGTGTGCGCGCTGGGGAGGTGCCAGGGACCGTTTGGCGAGCTGCTGGGACCCCACGTGGGGTGGCTGGTGCCCCTGCGCACGCTGGGTAGGTGCCATTGACCATTTGGCGAGCCGCTGGGACCCCACGCGTGGTTGCTGGGCCTTGTGCGCGTGCTGGGGAGGTGCCAGGGACCATTTGGCGAGCCTCTGGGACCCCACGCCTTGTTGTTGGGCCCTGGCCGCGCGCTGGGAAGGTGCGAGGGAATATTTGGCGAGCTGCTTTGCCCCCGCACGGGGTCGCTGGGGCCCGTGCGCGTGCTGTGGAGGTGCCAGGGATCATTTGGCGAGCCGCTGGGACCCCGAGCGGTGTCGCTGGGCCCCGTGCACGCTGGGGAGGTGCCAGGGACAATTTGGGGAGCTGCTGGGACCCTGCGCGGGGTCGCTGGGTTGTGTGCGGCAGCAGGGGAGGGGCCAGGGACCATTTGGCGAGCCGTTGGGACATCACACGTGGTTGCTGGGCCCTGTGCCCACGCTGGGGAGGTGCCAGGGACCGTTTGGCGAGCCGCTGGGCCCCGTGCACGCTGGGGAGGTGCCAGGGACCATTTGGTGAGCTGCTTGGACCCCACGAGGGGTCGCTGGGCTTCGTGCGCGCGTTGGTGAGGTGCCAGGGTCCATTTGTGAGCCGCTGGGACCTCACACGTGGTTGCTGGGCCCTGTGCCCGCGCTGGGGAGGTGGCAGGGACCGTTTGGAGAGCCGCTGGGACCCAGTGCGGGGTCGCTGGGGCCCGTGCGCGCGCGGGGGAGGTGCCAGGGACAGTTTGGCAAGGAGCTTTGACCACGGGGGAAGTCGCTGGGGCCTGTGCGCGCGCTGGGTAGGTGACAGGGACCATTTGGCGAGCCGCTGGGACCCCGCACGTGGTCGCTGGGGCCCATGCGCATGCTGTGGAGGTGCCAGTGACCATTTGGTGAGAGGCTGGGACCCTGCGAGGGGTTGCTGGGCCCCGTGCGCGCACTGGGGAGGTGCCAGGGACCGCTTGGCGAGCCGCTGGGACGCTGCGCGAGGTCGCTGGGCCCCCTGCACTCGCAGGGGAGGTGCCAGGGACCGTTTGGCGAGCCACTGGGACCCCACGTGAAGTCGCTGGGGCCCGTGTGCATGCTGGGGAAGTTGCAGGGACCATTTGGCGAGCCGCTCGGACACCGCACACGGTCGCTGGTGCCAGTGCGCTCGCTGCGGAGGTGCCAGGAACCATTTGGCGATCCGCTGGGACCCTGCACGGAGTCGCTGGGCCCTGTGCGCGTGCTTGGGAGGTGCCAGGGACCTTTTGGCGAGCCGCTGGTAATCAAGGCGGGGTCGCTGGGGCCCGAGCTCGCTGGGGAGGTGCCAGGGACCATTTGGCAAGCCGCTTGGACCCCGCGCAGGGTCGCTGTGTCCAGTGCGAATGCTGGGGAGGTGCCATGGACAGTTGGTCAAGATGCTGGGACAACACACAAAGTCGCTGTGGCCCGTTCGCCCGCTGGGGAGGTGCCAGGGACCATTTGGCGAGCAGCTGTGATCCTGTGCCGTGTCGCTGGGGCCCGTGCACATGGGGGATGCGCCTGGGACGGTTTGGCGAGCCGCTGGACCCCGCCTGGGGTTGCTAGTGTCCGTGTGCGCGCTGGGGAGGTGCCATGGACCATTTGGCGAGCCGCTGGGACCCCGCGCGCATGCTGTGGAGGTGCCAGTGACTATTTGGCGAGTGGCTTGTACCCTGCAAGGGGTCGCTGGGCCCCATGCACGCGCTGGGGAGGTGCCAGGGACCATTTGCCGAGCCACTGGGACCCTGCGCACTTGGGAGGTGCCAGAGACCTTTTGGCGAGATGCTGGGAGTCAACAGGGGGTCGCTGGGGCCCGATCGTGCTGGGGATGTGTCAGGGACCGTTTGGCGAGCCGCTTGGACCCCGCACAGGGTCGCTGGGTCCAGTGTGAGTGCTGGGGAGGTGCCAGGGACAGTTTGGCAAGAAGCTTGGACCACGCGCGAAGTCACTGGGGCCCGTGTGC
>JAHFZB010000152.1:87633-128000 GCA_036884735.1 Huso huso
CTGGGGAGGTGCCAGGGAACATTTGGCGAGCCGCTGGGACCTCGCTGGGTCTCTGGGTCCCGTGTTTTGTGCTGGGGAGGTGCCTGGGACAGTTTTGCGAGCTGCTGGGACCCCGCGTGGTTGCTGGGGCGTCCTGGTCATGCTGGGGATATGCCAGGGACCATTTGGCGAGCTGCTGGGACACTGCATGCTGTCGCTGGTGCCCGTGCGCGTGCTGGGAGGTGCCAGGGACCATTTGGTGAGCCACTGGGACCCCTTAAGCGGTCGCTGTGGGGTGCGCTGGGCCCAGGGTGCTCGTGCTGGGGAGGTGCCAGGGACCTGCTGGGCCCGCTGACCGTTGCTGACCCAGTGGGACCCTGGGAGGGTCAGGGACAGTGGGCCCAGTGCTGGGACACCACGCTGTTGGGGAGGTGCCAGGGACCGTTTGTCGAGTCGCTGGGACCCTGCACGAGGTTGGTCGCTGGTGCCCGTGCTTGTGCTGGGAGGTGCCAGGGACCGTTTGATGAGCCGCTGGGTCCCCGGGTGGGATCGCTGGGTGCCCAGTGCTTGTGCTGGGGAGGTGCCAGGGACCATTTGGTGAGCCTACTGGGACACCGGTGGGATCGCTGGGCCCAGTGCTCGTGCTGGGGAGGTGCCAGGGACCGTTTGGCGAGCCGCTGGGACCCTGCACCTGGTTCACGGTTGCTGTGCTGCTGGGGAGGTGCTAGGGTCCGTTTGTCGAGACCCTTTATGGGGTTGCTGGGGCCCGAGGGGATATGCCAGGGACCGCTGCTGGGACCCTGCATGCCCGTCTGGGGGGCCAGGGAGGTGCCCTGGGACCGTTTGGTGAAACGCTGGGACCCGCTGGGCCCATGGTGGTGAGGTGCCAGTTAAGATTTGCGAGCCGCTGGGACCCCGCACGGTCACTTGGCCCCGTGCTTGTGCTGGGGAGGGGCCAGGGACCATTTGGTGAGCAAATGGGACCCCACTTGGGTCGCTGTGGCCCGTGCGCGTGCTGGGAAAGTGCCAGGGACAATTTGTGAGCCTCTGGGACCCCGGGTGGGGTCGCGGGCCCAGTCTTGGTGCTGGGGAGGGGGTTTGGGGACCATTTGGCGAGCTTTGGCACCCCACTGGGGGTTGCTGGGGAATGTCTTGGCGTGCTGGGGAGGTGCCAGGGACCATTTGTGATCCGCTCGGGACCCGCGTTGCTGTTGCTGTTGCCCGTGCGGTGCTAGGGAGGTGCCAGGGACCGTTTGGTGAGCCTCTGGGACCCTGCAGGGTCTCTAGCGTCCCGCGATGGTGGTGAGGTGCCAGTTAACATTTGCGAGCCGCTGGGACTCCTCGCTGGGTCGCTGGGCCCCGTGCTTGTGCTGGGGAGGTGCCAGGGACCATTTGGTGAGCTACTGGGACCCCGCTGCGGTCACTGGGGGTCACTGGGCCATCTTGTGCCAGCTGGGGAGGGCCAGGGAACATTTGGTGAGGGCCCCGTCTTGACCACTGGGACCCATTTCAGTGATGTCGCTGGGGCCCGGGGAATGTCTTGCGTGTGCTGGGGAAGTGCCAGGGACCATTTGCGAGCCGCTGGGACCCTGCGTGGGGTTGCTGGGGCCCGTGCGCGTGCTAGGGAGATGCCAGGGACCGTTTGGTGAGCCGCTGGGACCCCGCGCCGAGTCGCTAGCGCCCCTGCGCATGGTGGTGAGATGCCAGTTAAAATTTGCAAACCGCTGGGAACCCGCGCGATGTTGCTTGGGCCCGTGCGTGTGCTGGGGAAGTGCCAGGGACCATTTGCGAGCCGCTGGTACCCCGCGTGGGGTCGTTGGGCCCGTGCGCGCGCTGCGGAGGGGTCGGGGTCCATATGGCTAGCTGTTGGGGCACCCCGCACGGGGTCGCTGGGCTCCGTGCTTGTGCTGGGGAGGGGCCAGGGACCATTTGTTGAGCTACTGGGACACCGGGCGGGGTCGCTGGGCCCCGTGCTTGGGCTGGGGAGGTGCCAGTGACCGTTTGGCGTGCTGTTGGGACCCTGTGTGGGGTCGCTATGCCCAGTGCTCGTGATGGGGAGGTGCCAGGGACCGTTTGGCGAGCCGCTGGGACCCCACCCCGGGTTGCCCAGGTCTGTGCTCGTGCTGTGGAGTTGCCAGGGACCGTTTGCTGAGCCGCTGGGACCCCGCGCGGGGTTGCTGGTGCCCGTGCACGTGTTGGGGAGGTGCCAGGGTCCGTTTGTCGAGCTGCTGGGTCCCCGCGCGGGGTTGCTTGGGCCCGTGCGTGTGCTAGTGAGGTGCCAGGGACCGTTTGGTGAGCCGCTGGGATCCCACGCGCGTGATCGCTAGCGCCCGTGCGCATGGTGGTGAGGTGCCAGTTAACATTTGCAAGCCGATGGGACCACGCGCGAGGTCGCTGGTGGCCGTGCGCGTGCTGGGGAAGTGCCAGGGACCATTTGCGAGCCGCTTGGACCCCGCGTGGGGTCGCTGGGCACAGTGTGCGCGCTGGGGAGGGACCAGGGACCATTTGACGAGCCGCAGGGACCCCGCACAGGGTCGCTGGGGCCCGTGCGCTTGCTAGGGAGGTGCCAGGGACCGTCTGGCGAGACGCTGGGACCCCATGTGACGTCGCTGGGTCCCATGCGCGTGCTTGGGAGGTGCCAGGGGCCATTTCGCGAGCCGCTCGGACCCCGCGCGGGGTCTCTGGGGCACGTGCACGCGCTGGGGAGGTGCCTGGGACGGTTTGGCGTGCCGCTGGTACCCCGCGCGAGGTCGCTGGGCCCCGTGCGCACGCTGGGGATGTGCCAGGGACCTCTTGCGAGCCGCTGGGACCCTGTGTGGGGTCGCTGGGCCCAGTGCGTTCTCTTGGGATGTACCAGGGACCATTTGGTGAGCTGCAGGGATCCCGCATGGGGTCGCTGGGGCCTGTGTGCATGCTGGGGAAGTTCCAGGGACCATTTGGCGAGCCGCTGGGACACCGCGCGGGGTCGCTGGCCCGCTTGCGCGTGCTGGGGAGGTGCCAGGGACCGTTTGGCGTGCCGCTGGTATCCCGCGCGGGGTCGCTGGGCCCAGTGCGCGTGCTGGGGAGGTGCCAGGGACAGTTTGGCGAGCCACTTGGACCCCGTGAGGGGTCACTGGGCCCCGTTCTTGTGCTGGGGAGGAGCCAGGGTCGGTTTTAAGGTCCCGTTGGGACCCTGAAGGGGTCGCTGGTCCCCGTGCGTGTGCTTGGGAGGTGCGAGGGACTGTTTGACGAGCCGCTGGCATCCCTCGGGGGATCGCTGGGCTCCGGGAGCGTGCTGGGGAGGTGCCAAGGACCGTTTGGCGTGCCGCTGGTACCCCGCACGTGGTCTAGTGCGCGTGCTGTGACGGTGCCAGGGAGTATTTGGCGAGCTGCTGGGACCCCACACGGGGTCACTGGGGCCTGTTCGCGTGGTGGGGAGGTGCCAGGGACCGTTTGGCGAGCCTCTGGGAACCCGCGCGGGGTCGCTGGGCCCCGTGTTTGTGCTGGAGAGGTGCCAGGGACCATTTGGAGAGTTGCTGGGACCCTGCGCGGGGTCGCTGTGGTGCCAGGGACGGTTTGGCGTGCCGCTGGTACCCCGCGCGAGGTCGCTGGGCCCCGTGCGCACGCTGGGGATGTGCCAGGGACCTCTTGCGAGCCGCTGGGACCCTGTGTGGGGTCGCTGGGCCCAGTGCGTTCTCTTGGGATGTACCAGGGACCATTTGGTGATCTGCTGGGACCCCGCACGGGGTAGCTGGGCCCCGTGCGTTCGCTGGGGAGGGGCCAGGGACCATTTGGCTAGCCACTGGGACCCCGCGCGAAGTCGCTAAGGCCCATGCGCGCTGGGGATGTGCCAGGGACCATTTGCGAGCCGCTGGGACCCCGCCCGCTGGGGCCCATGCGCGTTCTGGTGAGGTGCCAGTGACCATTTGGCGGTCAGCTGGGACCCCGTGCGGGGTCGCTGCGGCTCGTGCGTGTGCTGGGGAGGTGCCAGGGACCGTTCGGCGTGCTGCTGGGACCCTGCGTGGGGTCGCAGGGCCCAGTGCTCGTGATGGGGAGGTGCCAGGGACCCTTTGGCGTGTCGCTTGGACCCCGAGCGGGGTCGCTGGGCCCCGTGCTCGTGATGGGGAGGTGGCAGGGACCGTTTGGCAAGCCGCTGAGACCCGCCCGCTGGGGTCCTTGGCGGGTTGCCGGGACCGTTTGGAGGTGGGACCCTGTGGGTTGGGCCCGAATGCACATGTTGGGAGGTGCCAGAGTCCGTTTGTCGAGCCGCTGGGACCCCGCACGCTGTCGCTGTTGCCCGTGTTGCTGGGCCCAGTGTTCGTGCTGGGGAGGTGCCAAGGACCATTTGACGAGCCGCAGGGACCCCGCACGGGGTCGCTGGGGCCCGTGCGTGTGCTAGGTAGGTGCCAGGGACCGTTTGTTGAGCTGCTGGGATCCCACGCGGGGTCGCTAGCGCCCGTGCGCCTGGTGGTGAGGTGCCAGTTAACATTTGCGAGCCGCTGGGACCCTGTGTCGGGTCGCTAGGCCCCGTGCGCGAGCTGGGGAGGGGCCAGGGACCATTTGGTGAGCTACTGGGACGCCGCTCGGACCCTGCAAGCTGTCGCTGGGCCCCGTGCCCGAGCTGGGGAGTGGCCAGGGACCATTTGGTGAGCCACTGGGACCACGCGCAAAGTCGCTGGGTCCCATGCACGCACTGGGGAATGCCAGGGACCATTTGCGAGCCGGTAGGACCCCTCGTGGGGTCGCTGGGCACAGTGCGTGCGCTGGGGAGGGACCAGGGACGATTTGACGAGCTGCAGGGACCCGGCACGTTGTCGCTGAGGCCTGTGTGCGTGCTGGGGAGGTACCAGGGATCATTTGCCAAGCCGCTGGCAACCCACGCGGGGTCGCTGTACCCCGTGTGCGCGCTGGGGAGGGGCCAGGACCATTTGGCGAGCCGCTGGGACGCCGCTCGGACCCTGCAAGCTGTCGCTGTTGCCTGTGCGCGTGCTGGGGAGGTGCCAGGGACCGTTTGGCGTGCCGCTGGGACCCCGCACAGGGTCGCTGGGCCCCGTGCCCAAGCTGGGGAGTGGCCAGGGACCATTTGGTGAGCCACTGGTGTGGCGAAATTAAAATTAAATGTTTGCTTAGGGAATCAGTATACGCTTATGGTCTAAGTGTCTAGTAGGAATACTAAGGAAGTTTGTTACAGATCTGGCGCCCAAACAGGGACAGAGGATAATTATTACAGGATTTGTTTTATGGTAAACACGAGTATTGTATTGGGAAGTGTTGCAGTATTACTATTATGACTTCAGAACAGGAGACCCCAGGTCGAGCCCTAGGGCTTAATGATACTTTGTCTGAAATGGCAAATAATACTTTTTCATTGAAAGGGCAGAGAGACCAAATTGCTGAGTTAGGCTCCCTGTTAAGTGAATTGTATGTTAGCGATCCTTACCGAGGTGGGGTTGAGGCCGAAGTGGTGGAAGATTCTGGGCAGGTTTTTGATCAGCAGGCTTTAGATGAGAGAATTAATTCTCTTACTACAGTAAAGGAGCAGGTTAAAACTTTGGAAGATCATTTTAGTCAAGCTCAACACAGTAATATCAATAGAGAAGAATCGTTGAGGCAGTATATAGACCACCGGTTCCAGAGGGTCGAGGACTGGGTTGAAACTGCTATTTTTCAGCTGGAGCGGTCAGTGGTAGATTGTTTTCGGCGTCAAGACCAACATTGGGAAGAGGCCTTTAAACGACTGGAGAGAAGGGCAAGCACGCCCAGAATATCAATGTTAACACCCTGTCATCAGGCAAAGATAACTCCACTCTCTCAAATGACACTGGAAGCCAGAGAGCATCCTTCTAGAGGCGTCCATTCTGCTAAGCTGCCCATTAAAATTAGTTTTCCAGAGTTTGGCGGTGATAAGGAGAGCACCGATGCCATGACTTATATTGATCTTTGTGAAGAGTTTTTAGCACTGCAACCTCTGACAGATAATGAAATCATGGCAACCTTGTCTTCAGTTTTAAAAGGTTCAGCTAAAAGCTGGTGGATGGCCGAGAAGCAGGGAATTCAGACCTGGAGACATTTTAAAAGTGCATTTTTAAAAGCTTTCCTTCCTACAGATTTTCTTACGACCGTGGAGGATAAGCTACGTGACCGGGTGCAGACACTTGGAGAAAGCATACGGGATTTTGCATATGACTACCGTGCTTTATGTCTTAAAGGCAAACCGGACATCATTGAGTCAGAGGTTGTCCGGAGGATTTTGAATAACAGCAACCCTAAACTGGCCAGCTGTCTCCGTGGCACAGTGGACACTGTTTCTGAGTTGGTTCGAGTTGGCACAATGATTGAGAGGGATTGGAGTGGACAGAAGGAATACTGGGCTAAGGTGAACAGCAAAGCGGCCACCGACCATCAAGAAATGAAGGGGGGGAAGAAATTGAGAAAGCCGGCAGAGTTGAGTGTGGTGCGTAATATTTTTAGATCTGCAGCAGATACGCCCGCACCCTCCGGGTTAACCCTGTTGGTGGTGAAGATAGGGATCCGGGACACCCACCTTCCTGCATTATTGGATACTGGTTGCACATTTACACTGATGAGGAACCAGCTGTGGCAGAAAATTCAGAAGCCCAGTGATATCATATATCCATGTGAAGACCAGGCGTTTGTCTTGGCCGATGGTCAGGCTCATCCCTCGCTGGGGAAAACACGTCTCACCTTGGAATTTCACAATTAAATTTGGATGATTGACACCTACATCATGGCAGATAATCACCTTGCTTTTCCATTGATCTTGGGGCTGGATTTTTTAAGGAAAACTAACACCCAGATCGATTTACGAAGAGGCCGCTATGGAGTCAAAGGACAAGCCGGCTATAAATATTATCCTTTTTTACCTAAAGTGGAGTGGGGGTCCTCTTGGAACACGCAGAGCAAGTTTGTGTCCCAGATAAATCTTTATCTAGCAGTTTCAAGGAAGACCTTGTCACCTGCTGGACTTATTCCTTTGATGAAGGAGGATACCTTTGCTGAGCCTAAGTCTTTGGTTCCACGAGCAGATTTGCAATGCCTCATGGAACGTTGGCCTTCGTGTGTACCTCCGACTTGGAATGACATCAGTATGTACTCATGCTATTTATACTACCGATGAGATGCCAGTGAGGTGTAGAGCGTACCGAGCCTCCCCACAAAAGAAGGCCTTAATACAAGGACACCTGCAGCAGATGATGAATGATGGAGTTATTGAACCATCTTCATCAGATTGGTCAGCTCCGGTGGTTCTGATACCAAAGCGTGATGGAACACACGGTTTTTTGTGGACTACCGGCGGCTGAACAGTAAAACCCATTTGATGCCTACCCCATGCCTCTGGTTCATGACATACTGGAGTCCCTAAACGGAGCAGCCATTTTCAGTTCTTTGGATCTCCGTTCTGGATACTGGCAAGTAGCTATGGAGGCAAACTCTATAAGAAAAACGGCATTCGCTACTCCCTTTGGTTTATACCAATTTAGGGTGATGCCGTTTGGTCTTAAAAACGCTGCCGCAACCTTCCAGCGTCTTATGGAGCGGGTACTGGGAGAGTGTAGAGGGAATGCTGTTTTCGATTATATCGATGATATAATCATCTATTCACCCAGTGAGTCCCAGCACTTGAATGACTTGGAGTGTGTGTTCAAGAAACTCAGCCAGGCACACCTTACTTTGAATCTGACCAAGTGTAAGTTTTTTCAAACCACCTTAAAGTTTTTAGGTCATGTTGTGGCCAAGGAAGGTGTGTTTGGCGATCCTGACAAAACTGAAAGCCATTCAAGGTATCCCCCCTACCAACCTTAAGGAACTACAGCGGTTCCTTGGAATGGCGGGGTGGTATCATAAGTTTATACCCAGGTTTATACATTGCATCACCTCTCAACAATTTAAAGAAGAAAGAGGTCCAGTGGGAATGGACATCAGCTTGCCAGTCCAGCCTGGAACATTTGAAGAAAGTGCTTCAAGCCCCTCCAGTTTTGGCTCACCCTGACCTTTCTAAGCCCTTCCGGGTTTATACTGATGCAAGCGAGGTGGGTCTTGGCGCGGTGCTAGTGCAGATGGATGAAGAAGAAGAGCATGTTATTGCTTATGCTTCCAGAGTGCTGCAGGGGGCAGAAAAAAACTATTCAACTTCCGAGAAAGAATGTCTAGCGGTGGTATGGGCCGTTGAAAAGTGGCGACACTACCTAGAAGGAGTCGAATTCCAGGTGGTAACGGATCATGCTGCATTGACATGGGCTTTTAATGTACCAAAGACTTCATCTCGATTGACCAGGTGGACACTGCGGCTTCAACAGTTTACTTTTACGGTCCTGTACAGGAAAGGCAGCATTAATATTGTGCCTGACGCCCTGTCTCGTATACCGAGCTCTGCTGCTGCAGTCTCAGCTGTGTGTTTAAAAAAGTGGGTTGATGGCAGTGCTGACCTACCAGTGACGCTCGATGAATTGTCTACAGCACAGTCCAAGGATTCCACCATCGCAGAACTTCTGAATAGTGTGGGTAAACGAGACACAGCGGAACTTAATCGGATTAGTTTCGTACAACAACAGGGTTTGGTCTACCGTCAGGTCCCCATCCGAGCAGCGGCTACAGATTTCAATTAGTTGTCCCTAATGTATTCATTTCAAGTTTCTTGTTGTATTATCATGACAACCCATTGGGCGGACACTTAGGACGCATGAAGACCTTACGCAGAATTCTACAGGTGGCATGGTGGCCTGATGTTCGTAAAGACACATGGAAACATGTGAAAGAATGTATCATTTGTCAAAGATACAAACCAGCTAACAGTAAACCCCTAGGGTTAATGCAGTCCACCACAGTGAGTGAGCCGGAGAGAAGTTAGGAGGGATTTGATGGGACCCTTTCCACGGAGTAAAAAAAGGCAACATCTACCTTTTAGTTGTCATTGATTATTATTCCAAATGGGTTGAGCTTTTCCCACTTCGGAACTGTAAAACTCCTGTCATCGCCCGGGTGCTAACACAGGAGGTTTTTACCAGGTGGGGCACACCTCGCTACTTGGTGTCTGACCGAGGCCCTCAGTTTACCAGCCAGCTGTTAAAAGAAGTGTGCAAGTCTTGGGGCGTCGTTAAAAAACTGACGACGGCTTACCACCCTCAGGCGAACCTTACCGAGAGAGCCAATCGGACCATCAAAACAATGATTGCATCATTTGTGGGTGAGAACCATCAGCTGTGGGATGAGTGGCTTCCCGAATTTCGTTTCGCCATCAACTCCGCTAAACATGAAACCACTGGCATGTCTCCAGCGGAATTAGCAGTGGGCAGAGTTCTCAAAGGCCCTCTGGAACAGTTAGTGGCGGCGGCTCCCACTCCAGGTTCCCCTCATTATACCCTCCTAGAACGTCAGCAAAAGATAGCCAAAGAAGTGCAGAAATGTGTTGGATTGGCGCAAGCACGTCAAGCAAAGAATTATAATTTACGACGTAAAAATGTTGTATGGGAAGTAGGGAAGTTAGTGTGGGTTAGGGCCCATCCGTTGTCTGATGCTGCTGCCCATTTTTTTTCTCAAGTTGGCGCCTAAGTGGTCGGTCCAGCCATGATTTTAAGAAAATTAGGTCCTGTTAATTATCGTGTAGAATGGTGCGATTCATCCAAGAAAACAGATACAGTTAATGTAGTCAACCTGAAACCTTATTTTGGAGATAAACCCTAGTACCTCCGGATGGGGGGGGGACTATGTGCGATCACCCCATATGTGCTGCAATAAAGCGCAGCCTCTGCTTTATTCTTAATTGAATAGCAGTAAGCCTGGCCAGGTTAGTTCGATTTCTTATACTCAAATTAAAGTTGTCAAAAGTATTCTCTGCTTTTAATTTTCGCAAGATTGCCTAGTTTTTTTAAAGAAACTCTTGGGGCATTAGTTTACATGCATGAGGAAAAAAAAAATAGAAATATTTTGAAACTGCCCTTAACTGTCTTTTTTGTATATTGTGCTGGTTAGGAGTATTTGTCTAGGTCTGATATGCATTGTGTTTTTTGTGTGTTCTTCGTATTTTTCCCCTTTTGGCTATCTGTAGTTGGGGGGCGGGGCTTATACTCCTTTTGCTCATTGCCGGCCAGTTCAAAAAGGGAACCATTTTGGGCAAAAAGGGGTTCGCTGTTTCTCTCTCCTACTCGCTGTCTCCGTTTCTCTCTCATACTCACTCTCGCCGTTCTGATTTTTTATCAGAACTTTTGGTAGATGAGGAGTTTATATTTTTTTGTTAGTCTGTGTTTTTTAATGCAGGTCTATTCATTTGTTCAGCAGTATGTTATTTTGTTAAACGAGTCAAAATCTTCTGCTGTGTTTAGATGTTGCTTCCCGCACAGTCAAACTAACTGGTTTTTTTTTTCTCTGCATCGTGTTTTTTTTCCTTGCTTGGTTATTTTGTGACCGTTCTACCGCTGCTTTGGATCTTCATTTTCTTTGCTGAAGAATACAGTTTGCCTGGACTTTTAAAACTATAGTTTTAATGGAATCAAAGAGAAGACGTCTGCACAGCGGATTACAAACATCATCCGGGTGAGATCAAACCTTTTTGTTTCATTTTTTTTTGCTACTGTGTTTGCAGTTTTTTTTTGTGAATGGCCATTCTGGTTTTGCATTGATTTTGGATTTTTTTTGAGTATTATTTCTTGAAACTTTTTTCTCTTTGGATGTGTTTTTCATGAAGGGGACTGAACTATGATTTAAAAAACCTGTTTGGGTTAATTAACCCTTACCTGTTTACACTGTATTGTCTATTGCTGGTTAAACTAATTTACCCTTTATGCATTGTGTGCTTCTGCTTTGCAAAGTGTTTGGATAGTGTTTGCTGTTATAGGGCTATGTTCAATTATGCAATTCTGTATCTCTTGATTTAAAAACCCTGTTGGTTGGGTTAATTAACCCTTACCTGCTTACACTGTATTGTCAATTGTTGGGTAAACTAATTTGCACCTTTTATAGTGAGCCTCAGTGACATTATTGTTTTGCTGATATACTGTTTCATTTGGTCTATGCTCGTATGGTTTTTATACCTCTTTTACGTTCTAGACTGACTTCTAAAACATTTTCTGGGTAAGCATATTCCTCAGGTCCCCTTTTAAATCCCTCTTTTACGCTGTAACCTATTACTTGCTGTTTCCAATAAAATTAAATGTTTGCTTAGGGAATCAGTATACGCTTATGGTCTAAGTGTCTAGTAGGAATACTAAGGAAGTTTGTTACACTGGGACCACGCGCAAAGTCGCTGGGTCCCATGCACGCACTGGGGAATGCCAGGGACCATTTGCGAGCCGGTAGGACCCCTCGTGGGGTCGCTGGGCCCAGTGCGTGTGCTGGGGAGGTACCAGGGACCATTTGGTGAGCCACTGGGACCCTGCGCGAAGTTGCTGGGGCCCGTGCACGTGCTGGGGAAGTGCCAGGGACCATTTGGCGAGACGCTCGGTCCCCACACGCGGTTGCTGGTGCCGGTGCGCGGGCTGGGGAGGTGCCAGGGACTGTTTGGCGAGTCGCTGGGCCCGGTGCGCGCGCTGGGGAGGGTCCATGGACCGTCTGGTGAGCCACTGAGACAACGCTACGTCGCTGGGGCCCGTGCGTGTGCTGGGGAAGTGCCAGGGACCATTTGCGAGCCGCTGGAACTCATGGTCGCCGGGCCTAGTGTGTCGCTGGGGAGGTGCCAGGGGACGTTTGGCGTGCGCCCGGGACCCTGGCGTGGTCGCTGGGGCCACTGCGGCGTGTTGGGAGGTGCCAGGGACCATTTGGCGAGCAGCTGGGACCCCAGTCTTGGGTCGCTGCAGCTTCGTCTTGCGCTTAGGGAGGCGCCAGGGACCATTTGTCGAGCAGCTGCAAGCCCGTGCGGGGTCGCTGGGCCCCCGTCTTGGCGCTGGGGAGGGCTAGGACCATTTTCCGAGCCGCTGGGACCCCGCTGATGTCACTGGGTCGTGTGCTCGCGATGGGGATATGCCAGGGACCATTTGGCGAGCCGCTCGTAGCCCGCACGCTCTCGCTGGTGCCCGTGCGCGAGCTGGGGAGGTGCCAGGGACCGTTTGGCGTGCCGCTGGGACCCTACGGGGGGTCATTGGGCCCCGTGCCCGAACTGGGGAGGGGCCAGGGACCATTTGGTGAGCCACTGGGACCACACGCGAAGTCGCTGGGGCCCGTGCACGTGCTGGGGAATGGCAGGGACCATTTGCGAGCCGGTGGGACCCCTCGTCGGGTCGCTGGGCCCAGTGCGCGCGCTGGGGTGGTACCAGGGACCATTTGGCGAGCCGCAGGGACCCCGCGCGGGTTCTCTGGGCCCCGTGGGCGCAATGGGGAGAGGCCAGGGACCATTTGCCGAGCTTCTGGGACCCCGCACGAACTCGCTGGGTCGTGTGCTCAGGCTGGGGATATGCCAGGGAACATTTGCGAGCCGCTGGGACCCAGCGCGGGGTCGCTGGGCCCAGTGGGTGTGCTGGGGAGGTACCAGGGACCGTTTGGCAAGCCGCTGGCAACCCGCCGCGGCGTCGTCTTGTATGGGGGGAGGAGCCAGGGAACATTTGTCGAGCAACTGCAACCACGTGCAGGGTCGCTGGGCCCCGTGCGCGCGCTGGGGAGGGGCCATGGACCATTTGGCAAGCCGCTGGGACCACGCGCGATGTCGCTGGGGCGTATGGTCAGGCTGGGGATATACCAGGGACTATTTGCGAAATAGCTGGGACCCCGCGGGGGTTGCTGGGTATAGTCGTCGCTGGGGAGGTGCCACGCGGACCGTTTGCCGTTCCGCTGGGACCCGCCCGGGGTTGCTGGGGCCTGTCTTGGCGTGCTGGGGAGGTGCCAGGGACCATTTGGCGAGCAGCTGGGACCCCGTCTTGGTCGCTGGGGCCCGTCGTGTGCTGGGGAAGTGCCAGGGACCATTCTTGAGCAGCTGGGACTCAGCGAGGGGTCGAGGAGGGCTTAGTCGTCGCGCTGAGGAGGTTCCAGGGACCGTTTGGCGTGCCGCCTGGACCCTGGCGTGGTCGCTGGGGCCACTGCGCTGCGTGCTGGGGAGGTTCCAGGGACCGTTTGGCGAGGCAGCTGGGACGCCGCGCTGGGGCAGCGCTGAGGCCCATCGGCGTGCTGGTGAGGTGCCAGGGACCATTTGGCAAGCAGCTGGGACCCGTCTTGGGGGCTCGCGGCTCGTGGGTGCACGCTGGGAGGCACCAGGGACCATTTGTCGAGCAGCTGCAACCCCGTGCGGGGTCGCTGGGCCCCGTGCGCGTGCTGGGGAGGGGCCAGGGACCATTTGGTGAGCCGCTGGGACCCAGCGCGGGGTCGCTGGGCCCTGTCTTGGCGTGCTGGGGAGGTGCCAGGGACCGTTTGGCGAGCAGCTGGTACCCCAGCTGGGTCGCTGGGGCCCGTCTGCGTGCTGGGGAGGTGCCAGGGACCATTTGGCGAGCCGCTGGGAGCCAATGTGGGGTCGGTGGGCCCAGTGTGCGTGCTGGGGAGGTGCCAGGGACCGTTTGGCGAGCCGCTGGAACCCTGGCGTGGTCGCTGGGGCCAGTGCTCGTGCTGAGGAGGTGCCAAGGACCGTTTGGCGAGCCGATGGGACCCCGCGCGTGGTCTCTGGGCCCCCTGCGTGCGCTGGGGAGGTGCCAGGGACCATTTGGCGAGCCGCAGGGACCCCGCACGAACTCGCTGGGGCATGTGCTCAGGCTGGGGATATGCCAGGGACTATTTACGAGCCGCTGGGACCCCGCGGGGGGTTGCTGGGTGTAGTGCGTGCGCTGGGGAGGTGCCACGGACCGTTTGGCGTTCCGCTGGGACCCCGCCCGGGGTTGCTGGGGCCTGTGCGCGTGCTGGGGAGGTGCCAGGGACCGTTTGCCGAGCCGCTGGGACCCCGCGCGTGGTCTCTGGGCCCCCTGCGTGCAATGGGGAGAGGCCAGGGAACATTTGCGAGCCGCTGGGACCCAGCGCGGGGTCGCTGGGGCCCGTGCGAGTGCTGGGGAGGTACCAGGGACCATTTGGCAAGCCGCTGGCAACCCGCGCGGCTCGTGCGCGCGATGGGGAGGAGCCAGGGAACATTTGTCGAGCAACTGCAACCACGTGCGGGGTCGCTGGGCCCCGTGCGCGCGCTGGGGAGAGGCCAGGGACCATTTGCCGAGCCGCTGGGACCCCGCACGAACTCGCTGGGGCGTATGCTCAGGCTGGGGATATACCAGGGACTATTTGCGAGCCGCTGGGACCTCGCGGGGGGTTGCTGGGTATAGTGCGTGCGCTGGGGAGGTGCCACGGACCATTTGGCGTTCTGCTGGGACCCCGCCCGGGGTTGCTGGGGCCTGTGCGCGTGCTGGGGAGGTGCCAAGGACCATTTGGCGAGCCGCTGGGACCCCGTGTGAAGTCGCTGGGGCCCGTGCGTGTGCTGGGGAAGTGCCAGGGACCATTTGCGAGCCGCTGGGACTCCGCGGGGGGTTGCTGGGCTTAGTGCGTGCGCTGAGGAGGTTCCAGGGACCGTTTGGCGTGCCGCCTGGACCCTGGCGTGGTCGCTGGGGCCACTGCGCGTGCTGGGGAGGTTCCAGGGACCGTTTGGCGAGACGCTGAGAGCCCATCGCAGCGTGCTGGTGAGGTGCCAGGGACCATTTGGCGAGCAGCTGGGACCCCGTGCGGGGTCGCTGGGGAGCCCGATTTGTCGAGCGTGGGCCCCAAGGTGGATGGTTTGAGCCAGGGACCATTTGGCATCTGGTGCACGGCACGCGCTGGGACCCAGGGACCATTTGCAGAGCCGCTGGGACCCGGCGTGTTAAGCTGTGGCCCATGTCTGCTGGCGATGTGCCAGGGACTGTTTGGAGTGCCGCTTGGACCCCGCGTGCGGTCGCTGGGCCAATTACGCGTGCTGGGGAGGTGCCAAGGACCATTTGGCGAGCCACTGGGACCCTGCGCGAGGTCGCTGGAGCCTGTGTGCTCGCTGGGGAGGTGCCAGGGCCCGTTTGGCGAGCCGTTGGGACCCCACGCGAAGTCACTGGGGCTCGTGCGCGTGCTGGGGCGGTGCCAGGGACCATTTGACGAGCCGCTCGGACCCCGCGAGGATCTCTGGGGCCCGACCATTTGGGAGGTGCCAGGGACCATTTGGCAAGCCGCTGGGACCCCGGCAGTCGCTGAGGCCCGTCTGGCGTGCTGGGGGAAGTGCCAGGAGCATTTACCTCTGGGACCCTCGCGGGGGTTGCTGGGTCTGGTACGCTGGGTAGGTACCAGGGACCATTTGGCGAGCCGCAGGGGACCCCACGGGGTCACTGGAACCACGTGGGATCGCTGGGGATGTGCCAGGGACCGTTTGGGAGCCCATCCACACGTGTCTGGGGCCGTGCCAGGCCAACTGTTTGGCGAGCCTCTGGGACACCGCAGACGAGTCACTGGGGCCAGTGCGTGCTGGGGAGGTGCCAGGGACCGCTAGCGTGCGCTTGGACCCCGCTGCTGTCACTGGGCCAAATGCCAGGTGCCACCATTTGGTGAGCCACTGGGACCCTGGGAGGTCGCTGGAGCCCGTGGCTCGCTGGGGAGGTGCCAGGGCCCGTTTTATGAGCCGTTGGACCCCACGCTCATGGGGCCGATGCAACGGCTGGGGCTGTGTCAGGGTTCGTTTGGCGAGCCAGCTGGGACCCTGTGAGGTTGCTGGAGCCGGTCGCGGCTGGGGAGGTGCCAGGAACCGGGGCCAAAATCGGGACCCCGCGGGGAGCTGGGGCCCTGCCTGGGAAGTGCCAGGGACCATTTGGCGGTTGGGACCACGCTGGGGTTGCTGGGTCCAGTGTGCCGCTGGGGAGGTAGCAGGGGACCATTTGGCGAGTCGTTGGGACCCCGCGGGGTCGCTGGGGCCGTGCACATGCTGGGGAGGTGCCAGGGACTGTTTGGCGTGCCGCTGGTACCCGCCAAGCAGTGTTGCTGGGCCAAGTGTTCGCTGGGGAGGTGCCATGGACCATTTGGCGAGCCGCTGGGACCCAGCACGGGAGGTCCCAGGGCCCAGTGCGCCTGCTGGTTAGGAGGTGCCAGGGACCATTTTGCATACCGCTGGGACCCAGGGCGGGTCGCTGGGCCCTCTTGGCGTGCTAGGGAGGTGCCAGGGACCCGGTTGGCGTGCCGCTGGGACCCGTGCTGGGAAGTGCCAGGGGCATTTGCTGGGGAGGTGCCAGGGACCGTTTGACTAGCAGTTGGGAGCCAGCTGGGTCAGTGGTGCACGTCTTGGCGTGCTGGGGAGGTGCCAGGGACCATTTGGCGAGCCACTGGGACCAGCGGGACCCCCCTGCCAGGGACAGTTTGGCGGCCTGGCACCCCGCCAGCGTCGCTGGGTGCTGGTGAGGAGGTGCCAGGGACCATTTGGCGAGCAGCTGGGACCCTGTCGTGTGGTCGCTGGAACCGTCTTCGCTGGGGATGTAACAGGGATCATTTGGCGAGCCAATGGGACCCGCTCTGGGTATCTGGGGCCCGTCTGGGCTGGGGAGGTGCCAGGGACCATTTGGCAGCCTCAATTGCGGTGTCGGTGGGGCCAGCTGCTGGGAGGTGCCAGGGCCGTTTATTTATTAAGCTGGGACCCTTGAGAAGTCAGTGGGGCCGTCTGGAGGGGCGGTGCCAGGGACCATTTGGCCAGCCTTCCGGGACCCGCAGGATCTCGGGATCTCTTCCCTGGGGAGGTGCCAGGGACCATTTGGCGAGCCTGGGACCCCACGCTGGGTCGTTGGGGCCCGTCAGCTGGAGAGGTGCCAGGGACCGTTTGGAGTGCCGCTTGGACCCAGGGGCCAGTAAAGCCCTGGGGAGGTGCCAGGGGACCGCTTGGGCGCCGCTGGACCCCAGCCAAATATGCTCGCTGGCTAGGTACCAGGGACCATTTGGCGAGCATGGGACTCGTGGGGTCGCTGAGTCCAGTGTACAGGCTGGGGAGGTAACAGCGACCATTTGTCGAGCCCCAGGGACCCATGCGGGGGTCGTTGGGGCCAGTCGCGCTGCTGGGAGGTGCCAGGGCCCGTTTGTGAGCCGTTGGGACCCCACGCTTAAGTCAGTGGGGCCCGTCGCGGCGTGCTGGGGCGGTGCCAGGGACCATTTGGCGGCCCTCGGACCCAGCGCCAGGATCTCTGATCCCTGTGCTGGCAGCGCTGGGGATGGGCCAGGGACGTTTGGCGAGCGCAGGGACCCCACACGGATCGCTGAGGCCCGTCGCGACACTGGGGAAAGCGACAGGGATGGTTTGGCGAGCTGCAGGGACCCCGCATTGGGTCGCTGAGTCCAGTGTACATGCTGGGGAGGTGCCATGTATCGTTTGGCGTGCCGCTGGTACCACGCGCGGTGTCGCTGGGGCCAGTCGCGCCTCCTGGGGAGGTACCAGGGACCGTTTCGCGTACTGCTGGGATCCCGGGCGGGGTCGCTGGGCCCTGTGCTTGTGCTAGGGAGGTGCCAGGGACAGTTTGGCGTGCCGCTGGGACCCCGCGTGCGGTTGCTGGGCCAAGTACGTGCACTGGAGAGGTGCCAGGGACCATTTGGCGATCCGCTGGGACCCTGTCTTGAGGTCAGCTGTAGCCCGTGCTTTCGCTGGGGAGGTAACAGGGACCGTTTGGCGAGCCGCTCTGACCAGGGGTCTCTGGGGCCCGTGCTCGCGATGGAGAGGTGCCAGGGACCATTTGGCGAGCCGCTGGGTCCCAGCACTGGGTCGCTGTTCCCCGTGCGCATGCTGGGGAGGTGCCAGGGACAGTTTGGCGTGCCGCTGGGACCCCGCGTGCGGTCGCTGGGCCAAATGCAGCTGGAGAGGTGCCAGGGACCATTTGGCGATCCGCTGGGACCCTGTCTGTGCAGGTCACTGGAGCCCGTGCGCTCGCTGGGGAGATAACAGGGACCTTTTGGCGAGCCTCTCGGACCCCACGCCGGGGTCTCTGGGGCCCGTGCTCGCGCTGGGGAGTTGCCAGGGACCATTTGGCGAGCCGCTGGGACCCCGCACGAAGTCACTGGGCCCCGTGCGCGTGCTGGGGAGGTTCCAGACACCGTTTGGAGTGAAGCTGGGACCCCGCGCGGGGTTGCTGGGGCCCATCTGCGTGCTGGGGATGTGCCAGGAACTGTTTGGCGAGTCGCTTTGACCCAGCGCGGGGTCGCTGGGTATAGTCTTGAGTGCTGGGGAGGTGCCAGGGACCATTTGGCGAGCCGCTGGGACACCGCGTGGGGTCGCTGTGCCCCGTGCGCGCATTGGGGAGGTGTCAGGGACCTTTTGGCGAGCAGCTGTGACTCCGTGGGGGGTCGCTGGGGCCAAGTACACGCGCTGGGGAGGTGCCAAGGACCATTTGGCGACCCACTGGGACCCTGCGCGAGGTCGCTGGAGCCCGTGTGCTCGCTGGGGAGGTGCCAGGGCCCGTTTGGCGCTGGGACCCCACACGAAGTCACTGGGGCCCGTGTTCGCGTTGGGGAGGTGCCAGGGACCATTTGGCGGCCGCTGGGACCCAGCGGGGTCGCTGGTCCCCGTGTTGCACGGTTGGGGGCCAGGGACCATTTGGTGAGTCGCTGGGATTCCAGCGATGTCGCTGGGGCCCGTGCGCGTGCTGGGGAAGTGCCAGGGAGCATTTGCGAGCCTCTGGGACCCTGCGTGGGGTTGCTGGGTCCAGTGTATGTCCTGGGTAGGTACCAGGGACCATTTGGAGAGCCACAGGGACCCCACACAGTCGCTCGGGCCCGTCGCGCGTGCTGGTGAGGTGCCAGGGACCATTTGGCGAGCAGCTGGGACCCAGCGTGTGGTCGCTGGGCCCGTCTTGCGCACTGGGGATGTGCCAGGGATCATTTGGCGAGCCGCTGGGACCCGCGTGGGGTCGCTGGGCCCCGTGCGCGTGCTGGGGATGTGCCAGGGACAATTTACGAGCCGCTGGGACCCCGCGAAGGGTTGCTTGGACCCTGCACACGGTCGCTGGTGCCCGTGCGCGCGCTGGGGAGGTGCCAGGGACCATTTGGCGAGCCGCTGGTTCCCTGCGTGGGGTCGCTGGTGCCCGTGCGAGTGCAGGGGAGGTGCCAGTGACCAATTTGCGAGACACTGAGACCCCGGGAGGGGTCGCTGGTGCCCGGCTTGCGCTGGGGAGGTGCTAGGGACCATTTGGCGAGCCACTGGGAACCCGCAGGGGTCTGGGCCATGTGCGTGCAGTGGGGAGGTACCAGGGACCATTTGGCGAGCCGCTGGGACCCACAAACATGTCGCTGGGCCCCCGTGCGGACTGGGGACGTGTCAGGGATCATTTGGCAGGCCGCTGGGACCTCGCCAGGGGACCATTTATGAAATACTGGGACCCCGCGTGGTCGCAGGTGCCCGTCTTTACATGGGGATGCACCAGGGACGGTTTGGCGAGCCGCTGGATCTCACCTGGGGTCGCTCGTGTCCGTGTGCGCACTGGGGAGGTGCCAGGGATCATTTGGCGAGCCACTGGGACCCCGCGGTAGGGGTCTCTGGGCCCCGTGCGCATGCTGGGGAGGTGCCAGGGACCATTTGGCGAGCCAGCTGCTGGGACCCAGCCCGTCCTGGTGCCGAGTCGCTGGTGCCAGGGACCATTGCGGCAGCTGGGACCCTGGATGTGGGCCCAGGACTGGGGGGGTACCAGGGACCATTTGGCGAGCGCTGGGACCCAGCACGGGTCGCTGGGCCCCAGCCCATGCTTTGTAGGTGCCTGGGACGGTTTGGCTTTGTAGGTGCCTGGCTGGGGAGGTGCGGATCATTTTTGCATGCCGCTGGGACCACGCTGGCAGGTCTGGGCCCGATGTCGTCGCTGAGGAGGGGCCAGGAACCATTTGGCGAGCCGCTCGGACCCCGCGCAGAGTCTCTGGGGCTCGTGCGTATGCTGGGTTGGTGCCTGGGACCGTTTGGCGTGCCGCTGGGATTCCGCGCGGGGTCGCTGGGCACAGTGCGTACGCTGGGGAGGTGCCAGGGACCATTCGGCGAGCCGCTCGGACTCCGTCCGTGGTCGCTAGTGCCCGTGCACGCGCTAGGGAGGTGCCAGGGACCATTTAACGAGTCGCCTGGAACCCGCGCGTTGTCACTGGGCCCCGTGCGCGCACTAGGGAGGTAACCGGGACCATTTGGTGAGCCGCTGGGACCCCGTGTGCGGTCGCTGGGCCCAGTGCGCGTGCTGGGGAGGTGTCAGGGACATTTTGGCGAGCCGCTGGGACCCTGCGAGAGATCGCTGGAGAGGTGCCAGGGACCATTTGGCGAGCAGCTGGGACCCGCGGTGGTCTGGGCCCGTCGCGGCGCACTGGGGATGTGCCAGGGATCATTTGGCGAGCCCGCTGGGACCCATGATGGGGTCGCTGGGCCCGTCGCGCATGCTGGGGATGTGCCAGGGACAATTTACGAGCCGCTGGGACCCCGCGAAGGGTCGCTGTGCCCCGTGCGTGCTCTGGGGAGGTTCCAGAGACAGTTTAGCAAGGCGCTTGGACCCTTGTCAGCTGGGTCGCTGGGCCCGTGGCCCAGCGCTGGGGACGTGCCAGGGATCATTTGGCGAGACGCTGGGACCCGCGTGGGGTCGCTGGGCCCGTCTTGTAGCGCTGGGGTGTGCCAGGGACCATTTAAAACTACACAGGGACCCAACGCCAAGTCGCTGGGGCCTGTGCACGTGTCTTGGGGAGGTTGCACGGACCATTTGGCGAGCCGCTTGGACCCTGCACACGGTCGCTGGTGCCCGTCTGGCAGCTGGGGAGGTGCCAGGGACCATTTGGCGAGCCGCTGGTACCCTCTTGGCGGGTCGCTGGTGCCGTCGAGGTGCAGGGGAGGTGCCAGTGACCAATTTGAGACACTGAGACCCCGGGAGGGGTCGCTGGTGCCGTCTTGTGCCGCTGGGGAGGTGCTAGGGACCATTTGGCGAGCCACTGGGAACCCGTGCAGGGTCTCTGGGCCATGTCGTGCAGTGGGGAGGTACCAGGGACCATTTGGCGAGCCGCTGGGACCCGCGGTGTCGCTGGGCCCCACGTCTTGCCGCTGGGGGCGTGTCAGGGGATCATTTGGCAAAGCCGCTGGGACCCCACGCGAGTCAGTGGGGCCCGTCTTGGCTGGGGGGCGGTGCCAGGGACTGTTTGGTGGCGCTGGGACCCAGCGGGATCGCTGGGGCCAGTCGCCTCCTGGGGAGGTGCCAGGGACCATTTGGCGAGCCGCTGGGACCCCGCGTGGGGTCGCTGAGTCCAGTGTACAGGCTGGGGAGGTAACAGCGACCATTTGTCGAGCCGCAGGGACCCAGCACGGGGTCGTTGGGGCCAGTGCGCTTGCTGGGGAGGTGCCAGGGCCCGTTTGACTAGCAGTTGGGAGCCAGCGTGGGAAGTGCTGGTGCACGTCTTGGCGTGCTGGGGAGGTGCCAGGGACCATTTGGCGAGCCACTGGGACTCAGTTAAGCCAGGTCGCTGGCCTATGCGCGCTGGGAGGTGCCAGGGACAGTTTAATAGTGCAGCTGGCACCCCCGCTTGTCGCTGAGAGGCCAATGTCGCTGCTGGGGAGGTGCCAGGGACCATTTGGTGAGCCGCTGGGACCCTGTCTTGGTCGCTGGAACCCGTCGTGCGCGCTGGGGATGTAACAGGGACCGTTTATGCGAGCCAATCGGACCCGCTCTGGGTCTCTGGGGCCCGTGCTCAGCTGGGGATGGGCCAGGGACCATTTGGCGAGCAGCTGGGACCCCACCCTGGGAGTCGCTGAGACCCGTCGCTTGCTGGGGAGGTGCCAGGGATGGTTTGGGACGCTGGGACCCAGCATTGGGTCGCTGGGTCCAGTGTACATGCTGGGGAGGTGTCATGGACCGTTTGGCGTGCCGCTGGGACCCCGTGCAGTCGCTGGGCCAAATATGCTGGTTCGTGCTGGGAGGTGCCATGGACCATTTGGCAAGCTGCTGGGACCCCTTTACTGGCGGGATCGCGGAGCCAGTCGCCTCCTGGGGAGGTGCCAGGGACCGTTTTAGCGTACGCTGGGACCCCCTTGAGGTCAGCTGGGCCCGTGCTGTGCTGGGGAGGTGCCAGGGACCATTTGGCGAGCCGCTGGGACCCAGCTGCAGTCTCTGATCCCGTGCGTGCACTGGAGATGTGCCAGGGACCATTTGGCGATCCGCTGGGGACCCTGTCACTGTCGCTGAGGCCGTCTTTCACTGGGGAGGTAACAGGGATGGTTTGGCGAGCTGCTCTGACCCCGCATTGGGGTTTCTGAGTCCAGTGCTACATGCTGGGGAGGTGCCATGGACCATTTGGCGTGCCGCTGGGTCCCAGCACTGGTGTCGCTGGGCCCAGTGCGCATGCTGGGGAGAGGTGCCAGGGACAGTTTGGCAAGTGCTGCTGGGACCCAGCGGGACCCGCTGGGGCCAGTCGCCTCCTGGGGAGGTGCCAGGGACCATTTGGCGATCCTGCTGGGATCCTGTCTGCGAGGTCACTGGGCCCCGTGCTTGTGCTAGCTTGCTCTGGGGAGGTGCCTGGGACCCGTTTGGCCAAGTACGCCTGGAGGGTGCCAGGGACCATTTGGCGGTCACTGGGACCCTGTCGTCGCGTGCTGGGTCGCGCTGTGGAGGGGGACCATTTGGCGAGCCGCTCTGACCCCAGCGCGGGGTTTCTGGGGCCGATGCTTTCGCGATGGAGAGGTGCCAGGGACCATTTGGCGAAGCCGCTGGGTCCCAGCACTGGGTCGCTGTTCCCGTCCCGCTCGCTGGGGAGGTGCAGGGACAGTTTGGCGTGCCGCTGGGACCCAGCGTGCGGTCACGCCAGCCAATGCACGCTATGGAGAGGTGCCAGGGACCATTTGGCGATCCGCTGGGACCCTGTCTTGAGGTCACTGGAGCCCGTCGCTTCGCTGTCGCTGGGGAGGTGCCTGGGCCCGTTTGGCGAGCCGTTGGGACCCCACGCGAAGTCACTGGGGCTCGTGCGCGTGCTGGGGCGGTGCCAGGGACCATTTGACGAGCCGCTCGGACCCCGCGCAGGATCTCTGGGGCCCGTGCTCGCGCTGGGGAGGTGCCAGGGACCATTTGGCAAGCCGCTGGGACCCCGCGCGAAGTCGCTGAGGCCCGTGCGCGTGCTGCGGAAGTGCCAGGGAGCATTTGCGAGCCTCTGGGACCCTGCGTGGGGTTGCTGGGTCTGGTGTACGCGCTGGGTAGGTACCAGGGACCATTTGGCGAGCCGCAGGGACCCCACACGGGGTCACTGGAACCCGTGGACGTGCTGGGGATGTGCCAGGGACCGTTTGGGGAGCCGCAGGGACCCCACACGGGGTCGCTGGGGCCCGTGCGCGTGCTGGGGAGGTGCCACGGACTGTTTGGCGAGCCTCTGGGACACCGCACGGAGTCACTCGGGCCCGTGCGCGTGCTGGGGAGGTGCCAGGGACCGTTTTGTGAGCCGCTGGGACCGCGCGCGTGGTCCCTGGGCCCAGTGCACGTGCTGGGGAGGTGCCAGGGACCGCTTGGCGTGCCGCTTGGACCCCACGTGCTGTCACTGGGCCAAGTACGCGCGCTGGGGAGGTGCCAAGGACCATTTGGCGAGCCACTGGGACCCTGCGCGAGGTCGCTGGAGCCCGTGTGCTCGCTGGGGAGGTGCCAGGGCCCGTTTGGCGAGCCGTTGGGACCCCACGCGAAGTCACTGGGGCCCGTGCACGTGCTGGGGCTGTGTCAGGGTTCGTTTGGCGAGCCGCTGGGACCCTGTGCGAGGTTGCTGGAGCCGGTGCGCGCTGGGGAGGTGCCAGGAACCGTTTGCCGAGCCGCTCGGACCCCACGCGAAGTTGCTGGGGCCCTTGCGCGTGCTGGGGAAGTGCCAGGGACCATTTGCGAGCGGTTGGGACCACGCGTGGGGTTGCTGAGTCCAGTGTACGCGCTGGGGAGGTAACAGGGACCATTTGGCGAGCCGTTGGGACCCCGCGCGGGGTCGCTGGGGCCCGTGCACATGCTGGGGAGGTGCCAGGGACTGTTTGGCGTGCCGCTGGTACCACGCGCAGTGTTGCTGGGCCAAGTGTGCGTGCTGGGGAGGTGCCATGGACCATTTGGCAAGCCGCTGGGACCCAGCACGGGATCGCTGGGGCCAGTGCGCCTGCTGGGGAGGTGCAAGGGACCGTTTTGCATACCGCTGGAACCCAGGGCGGGGTCGCTGGGCCGTGCGTGTCTTTGGGGAGGTGCCAGGGACCGTTTGACTAGCAGTTGGGAGCCGCGTAGGGTCGCTGGTGCACGTCTTGGCGTGCTGGGGAGGTGCCAGGGACCATTTGGCCAGCCGCTTCGGACCCCTCGCAGGATCTCTGATCCCGTGCTTGCGCTGGGGAGGTGCCAGGGACCATTTGGCGAGCCGCTGGGACCCCAGGTCGGTCGTTGGGGCCCGATAAACTTGCTGGAGAGGTGCCAGGGACCGTTTGGGTGACGCTGGGACCCAGCGCGGGATCGCTAGGGCCAGTGCGCCTCCTGGGGAGGTGCCAGGGACGTTTGGCGTGCCGCTTGGACCCCGCGATGCAGTCGCTGGGCCAAATATGCTCGCTGGCTGGGGTACCAGGGACCATTTGGCGAATGCTGGGACTCAGCGTGGGGTCGCTGAGTCCAGTGTACAGGCTGGGAGGTAACAGCGACCATTTGTCGAGCCGCGGGGACCCCGTGACGGTCGTTGGGAACCAGTCGCTTGCTGGGAGGTGCCAGGGCCCGTTTAGCGAGCCGTTGGGACCCCACGAAGTCAGTGGGGCCCGTCGTGGCGTGCTGAGGCGGTTACCAGGACCATTTAGGCGAGCCGCTTCGGACCCCAGCGCGGATCTCTGATCCCGTGCTCGCTGGGATGGGCCAGGGACGTTTGGCATTAGCAGGGACCCCACACGGGTCGCTGAGGCCCGTGGCGCTCACTGGGGAGGCGACAGGGATGGTTTGGCGAGCTGCAGGGACCCCGCATTGGGTCGCTGAGTCCAGTGTACATGCTGGGGAGGTGCCATGTTTGGCGTCGTGGTACCGCAGCAGCGGTGTGCTGGGCCCCATCTTGGCGTGCTGGGGAGGTGCCATGGACCATTTGGCCAAGCTGCTGGGACCCAGGGGGGATCGCTGGGGCCAGTCTCGCGCCTCCCTGGGGAGGTACCAGGGACCCGTTCCAGCGTACTGCTGGGATCCCGGTGGGGTCGCTGGGCCCTGTGCTTGTGCTAGGGAGGTGCCAGGGACAGTTTGGCGTGCCGCTGGGACCCCAGCGTGCGGTTGCTGGGCCAAAATAATGTGCACTGGAGAGGTGCCAGGGACCATTTAGCGATCCGCTGGGACCCTGTCTTGGGTCGCTGTAGCCCGTCTTTCGCTGGGGAGGTAACAGGGACCGTTTGGCGAGCAGCTCTGACCCAGCCAGGTCTCTGGGACCCGTGCTCGCGGTGGAGAGGTGCCAGGGACCATTTGGCGAGCCGCTGGGTCCCAGCACTGGTCGCGCTGTTCCCGTGCGCATGCTGGGGAGGTGCCGAGGGACAGTTTGGCGTGCCGCTGGGACCCAGCGTCTTGTCGCTGGAAGAATGCCAAATGCGGCTGGAGAGGTGCCAGGGACCATTTGGCGATCCGCTGGGACCCTGTCTTGGTCACTGGAGCCCGATCGCTCGCTGGGGAGATAACAGGGACCATTTGGCGAGCGCTGGGACCCCGCAGAAGTCACTGGGCCCGTCGTGCTGGGGAGGTTCAGACACCGTTTGGGTGAAGCTGGGACCCAGCGGGGTTGCTGGGGCCCATCTGCGTGCTGGGGATGTGCCAGGAACTGTTTGGCGGTCGCTTTGACCCAGGGGTCGCTGGGTATAGTCACGGTGCTGGGGGGTGCCAGGGACCATTTGGCGAGCAGCTGGGACACAGCGTGGGGTCGCTGTGCCCGTCTTGGCATTGGGGGGTGTCAGGGACCTTTTTGGCGAGCAGCTGTGACTCCGTGGGGGGGTCGCTGGGGCCAAGTAAACCAGCGCTGGGGAGGTGCCAAGGACCATTTGGCGACCCACTGGGACCCTGACCCCTGGTCGCTGGAGCCCGTGTGCTCGCTGGGGAGGTGCCAGGGCCCGTTTGGCAGAGCCGCTGGGACCCCACACTGGGGCCCGTGTTCGCGTTGGGGAGGTGCCAGGGACCATTTGGCGAGCCGCTGGGACCCAGCGGCGGGGTCGCTGGTCCCCGTCGCCACGCTTGGTTAGGGCCAGGGACCATTTGGTGAGCCGCTGGGATTCCAGCGCGATGTCGCTGGGGCCCGTCTGGCGTGCTGGGGAAGTGCCAGGGGGAGCATTTGCGAGCCTCTGGGACCCTGCAAGAGGGTTGCTGGGTCCAGTGTATGTCCTGGGTAGGTACCAGGGACCATTTGGAAACCACAGGGACCCCACACGGCTCGCTCGGCCCGTCTTGCGGCGTGCTGGTGAGGTGCCAGGGACCATTTGGCGAGCAGCTGGGACCAGCGTGTGGCTGGGCCCGTGCGGCGCACTGGGGATGTGCCAGGGATCATTTGGCGAGCCGCTGGGACCCATGGGGTCGCTGGGCCCGTGCGCGTGCTGGGGATGTGCCAGGGACAATTCTGAGCCGCTGGGACCCCTTGAAGGGTCGCTGTGCCCACGTCGTGCTCTGGGGAGGTTCCAGAGACAGTTTAGCAAGGCGCTTGGACCCTCGCTGGGTCACTGGGCCCCGTGAGCGCGCTGGGGACGTGCCAGGGATCATTTGGCGAGACGCTGGGACCCGCGTGGGGTCGCTGGGCCCCGTCTTCGCGCTGGGGGTGTGCCAGGGACCATTTATGAGCCACAGGGACCCAACGAAGTCGCTGGGGCCCTGTGCGTGCTGGGGAGGTTGCGGACCATTTGGCGACGCTTGGACCCTGCACCACGGTCGCTGGTGCCCGTGCGTGCAGTGGGGAGGTACCAGGGACCATTTGGCGAGCCGCTGGGACCCGCGCGGTGTCGCTGGGCCCCGTGCGCGCGCTGGGGACTTGTCAGGGATTATTTGGCAAGCCGCTGGGACCTGCGCCAGGGACCATTTGCGAGCCGCTGGGACCCCGCATGGTCGCCCAGGTGCCCGTGCTTTATGGGGGGGATGCACCAGGGGGCGGTTTTGGCGAGCCGCTGGATCTCACCTGGAGTCGCTTCGTGTCCGTGTTTGCTGGGGAGGTGCCAGGGATCATTTGGCGAGCCACTGGGACCCCCGTGCGGGGGTCTCTGGGCCCCGTGCGCATGCTGGGGAGGTGCCAGGGACCATTTGACGAGCTGCTGGGACCCCGCGCAAAGTCGCTGGTGCCCGTGCTCGCGCTGGGGATGTGCCAGGGACCATTTGCGAGCCGCTGGGACCCTGCTTGGGGTCGCTGGGCCCACGTGCACTGGGGAGGTACCAGGGACCATTTGGCAGCCGCTGGGACCCAGCACGGGGTCGCTGGGCCCCGCGCGCATGCTTTGTAGGTGCCTGGGACGGTTTGGCATGCCGCTGGTACCCCGCGCGGGGTCGTTGGGCCCTGTGCTCGTGCTGGGGAGGTGCCAAGGACCATTTTATGAGCCGCTGGGACCACGCCTTGAGGTCGCTGGGCCCTGTCGCGTGTGCTGGGGAGGGGCCAGGAACCATTTAATGACAGCTCGGACCCCGCGCAGAGTCTCTGGGGCTCGTGCGTATGCTGGGTTGGTGCCTGGGACCGTTTGGCGTGCCGCTGGGATCCAGCAGCGGGGTCGCTGGGCACAGTCGTGCGCTGGGAGGTGCCAGGACCATTCGGCCGAGCCGCTGGGACTCCGTCCGTGTGGTCGCTAGTGCCCATGCACGCCGCTTGGTGCCAGGGACCATTTAACAGTCGCCTGGAACCCGGCGTTGTCACTGGGCCCGTGGCGCCAAGACTAGGGAGGTAACGGGACCATTTGGTGAGCAGCTGGGACCCGTGTGTGCGGTCGCTGGGCCCAGTCGCGGCGTGCTGGGGAGGTGTCAGGGACATTTTGGCGAGCCGCTGGGACCCTGCGAGAGATCGCTGGAGAGGTGCCAGGGACCATTTGGCGAGCAGCTGGGACCAGCGTGTGGTCGCTGGGCCCGTCTTGCGCACTGGGGATGCCCAGGGATCATTTGGCGAGCTGGGACCAGTGGGGTCGCTGGGCCCGTCTTGGCGTGCTGGGGATGTGCCAGGGACAATTCCACGAGCGCTGGGACCCGCTTGAAGGGTCGCTGTGCCCGTGCGTGCTCTGGGGAGGTTCAGAGACAGTTTAGCAAGGCGCTTGGACCCGCAGCTGGGTCGCTGGGCCCGTGGAGCGCTGGGGGCGTGCCAGGGATCATTTGGCGAGACGCTGGGACCGTGTGGGTCGCTGGGCCCCCATGCGCGCGCTGGGGTGTGCCAGGGACCATTTTACAGCCACAGGGACCAACGCTGTCGCTGGGGCCTGTGCACGTGCTGGGGAGGTTGCCACGGACCATTTGGCGAGCCGCTTGGACCCTGCACACGCTGTCGCTGGTGCCCGTCGCGCTCACCTGGGGAGGTGCCAGGGACCATTTGGCGAGCCGCTGGTACCCCTGCGTGGGGTCGCTGGTGCCCGATGCGAGTGCAGGGGAGGTGCCAGTGACCAATTTCGAGACACTGAGACCCCGGGAGGGGAGTGGCTGGTGCAGTCTTTGCTGGGGAGGTGCTAGGGACCATTTGGCGAGCCACTGGGAACCCGTGCAGGGTCTCTGGGCCATGTGCGTGCAGTGGGGAGGTACCAGGGACCATTTGGCGAGCTGCTGGGACCCGCGGTGTCATGGGCCCGTGGCAGCTGAGGGACGGTCAGGGATCATTTGGCAAGCAGCTGGGACCCCACGCGAAGTCAGTGGGGCCCGTGCGCGTGCTGGGGAGGTGCCAGGGACCGTTTGGTGTGCTGCTTGGACCCCGCGTGCTGTCACTGGGCCAAATACGCTCACTGGCTAGGTACCAGGGACCATTTGGCGAGCCGCTGGGACCCCGCGTGGGGTCGCTGAGTCCAGTGTACAGGCTGGGGAGGTAACAGCGACCATTTGTCGAGCCGCAGGGACCCCGCACGGGGTCGTTGGGGCCAGTGCGCTTGCTGGGGAGGTGCCAGGGCCCGTTTAGCGAACCGTTGGGACCCCACGCTTAAGTCAGTGGGGCCCGTATGCTTGTGCTGGGGCGGTGCCAGGGACCATTTACAGGGGCCGCTGGGACCCAGCGAGGATCTCTGATCCCGGAGCTCGCGCTGGGGATGGGCCAGGGACCGTTTGGCGAGCCGCAGGGACCCCACACGGGGTCGCTGAGGCCCGTGCGCTCACTGGGGAGGCGACAGGGATGGTTTGGCGGCTGCAGGGACCCGCGTTGGGTCGCTGAGTCCAGTGTACATGCTGGGAGGTGCCATGTATCGTTTGGCGTGCCGCTGGTACCACGCGCGGTGTCGCTGGGCCCAGTGCGCGTGCTGGGGAGGTGCCATGGACCATTTGGCAAGCTGCTGGGACCCAGCACGGGATCGCTGGGGGGCCAGTCGCCTCCTGGGGAGGTACCAGGACCGTTTCGGCGTGCTGGGGATCCCGGTGGTCCCGCTGGGCCCTGTGCTTGTGCTAGGGAGGTGCCAGGGACAGTTTGGCGTGCACTGGGACCCAGCGGCCGTTGCTGGGCAAATGCGTGCACTGGAGAGTGCCAGGGACCATTTGGCGATCCGCTGGGACCCTGTGCAAGGTCGCTGTAGCCCAGGTCTCGCTGCTGGGAGGTAACAGGGACCATTTGGCGAGCACGCTCTGACCCAGCAGGGGGTCTCTGGGGCCCGATGCTTTCGATGGAGAGGTGCCAGGGACCATTTGGCAAGCCGCTGGGTCCCAGCACTGGGTCGCTGTTCCCGTCCGCATGCTGGGGAGGTGCCAGGGACAGTTTGGCGTGCCGCTGGGACCCAGCGTCTTGTCGCTGGGCCGTCGCGCTGGAGGTGCCAGGGACCATTTGGCGATCGCTGGGACCCTGTGCGAGGTCACTGGAGCCCGTCTTTCGCGATGGGGAGATAACAGGGACCTTTTGGCGAGCCACTTTCGGACCCCTCAGGGGTCTCTGGGGCCAGTGCTTTCGCTGGGGAGTTGCCAGGGACCATTTGGCGAAATGCTGGGACCCCCCAGCAGTCACTGGGCCCGTCGCGGCTGCTGGGGAGGTTCAGACACCGTTTGGAGTGAAGCTGGGACCCCGCGCGGGGTTGCTGGGGCCCATCTGCGTGCTGGGGATGTGCCAGGAACTGTTTGGCGAGTCGCTTTGACCCCGCGCAGGGTCGCTGGGTATAGTGCGAGTGCTGGGGAGGTGCCAGGGACCATTTGGCGAGCCGCTGGGACACCATGCGGGGTCGCTGTGCCCGTCTTGGCGCATTGGGGAGGTGTCAGGACCTTTTGGCGAGCAGCTGTGACTCCGTGGGGGGTCGCTGGGGCCAAGTATGCGTGCTGGGGAGGTGCCAAGGACCATTTGGCGACCCACTGGGACCCAGCCAGGTCGCTGGAGCCGATGTGCTCGCTGGGGAGGTGCCAGGGCCCGTTTGGCGAGCCCGCTGGGACCCCACACGGTCACTGGGGCCCGTGTTCGTGTTGGGAGGTGCCAGGGACCATTTGGCGAGCCGCTGGGACCCAGCAGCGGGGTCGCTGGTCCCCGTCAGCACGCTGGTTGGGGCCAGGGACCATTTGGTGAGCCGCTGGGATTCTGCTATGTCGCTGGGGCCTGTGGCGTGCTGGGGAAGTGCCAGGGGAGCATTTGCGAGCCTCTGGGACCCTGCGTGGGGTTGCTGGGTCCAGTGTATGTCCTGGTAGGTACCAGGGACCATTTGGAGAAACCACAGGGACCCCACACGAGTCTCGGGCCCGTCGCGCTGCGTGCTGGTGGTGCCAGGGACCATTTGGCGACAGCTGGGACCCGCGTGTGGTCGCTGGGCCCCGTGCGCGCACTGGGGATGTGCCAGGGATCATTTGGCGAGCCGCTGGGACCAGCATGGGGTCGCTGGGCCCGTCTTGCGTGCTGGGGATGTGCCAGGGACAATTCTGAGCCGCTGGAACCCCAGCGAGGGTTGCTGTGCCCGTCGTGCTCTGGGGAGGTTCCAGAGACAGTTTAGCAAGCGCTTGGACCCGCGCTGGGTCGCTGGGCCCGTCGTCGTGCACTGGGGATATGCCAGGGACCATTTAAACCCACAGGGACCCAACGCGAAGTCGCTGGGGCCTGTGCACATGCTGGGAGGTTGCACAGACCATTTGGCGAGCAGCTTGGACCCTGCACCGCGGTCGCTGGTGCCCGTCTTGAGTGCAGGGAGGTGCCAGTGACCAATTCTATTGAGACACTGAGACCCGGGGGGGTCGCTGGTGCCATCTTGGCGCGCTGGGGAGGTGCTAAGGGAGCATTTGGCGAGCCACTGGGAACCAGCGCAGGGTCTCTGGGCCATGTGCGTGCAGTGGGGAGGTACCAGGGACCATTTGGCGAGCCGCTGGGACCCGCGGCGGTGTCGCTGGGCCCGTGTGCTGGGGACGTGTCAGGGATCATTTGGCAAGCCGCTGGGACCTGCGCCAGGGACCATTTGCGAGCCGCTGGGACCCCGCACGTGGTCGCAGGTGCCCGTGCGCACATGGGGGATGCACCAGGGACGGTTTGGCGAGCAGCTGGATCTCACCTGGGGGTCGCTTGTGTCCGTGTCTTGCACTGGGAGGTGCCAGGGATCATTTGGGGACCGCTGGGACCCATTTGGTCCCCGAGCATGCTGGGACCCAGGGACCATTTGACGAGTCGCTGGGACCCCAGCAAAGTCGCTGGTGCCCGTGCTGGGGATGTGCCAGGGACCATTTGAGAGCTGCTGGGACCCTGCTTGGGGTCGCTGGGCCCCACTCGTGCTGGGGAGGTGCCAAGGACCATTTGGCGAGCCGCTGGGACCCCTTGTGGCGGGCCCCATGGCGGTGCTTTGCCTGGGACGGTTTGGCATGCCGCTGGTACCTTGGGAGGGGCCCTGGAACCATTTGGCCGAGGTGCCAAGGACCATTTGCGAGCCACCCCGCCTTGCGGGGCCCCACGTCGTCTGGGAGGGCAAGGACCATTTGGCGAGCCGCTCGGACCCAGCATGGGGAGTCTCTGGGGCTCGTCGTATGCTGGGTTGGTGCCTGGGACCGTTTGGGATCTCCGCTGGGATCCAGCAGGGGGGTAAGCTGGGCACAGTCGTCGTGGGGAGGTGCCGGGGACCATTTAACGAGTCGCCTGGAACCCGGCAGCGTTGTCACTGGGACCCCTTGCACGGGCCGCTGGGCCCAGTGCGTGTGCTGGGAGGTGCCAGAGATCGTTTGGCGAGCCGCTGTAACACCATGCAGGGTCGCTGGGTCCAGTGAGCGCTGGAGGTGGCAGGGACGTTTGGCGAGCCTCTGGGACCCAGCGGGGTGGTTGGGCCCTGTGGACGCGCTGCGTGGGTGCTGAGGGACCATTTGGTGAGCCAATGGGACCCATGCACGGTCACACTGGGGCCGTGTGCGTGCTGCGAGTGCCAGGGATCATTTGACGAGCAGCTGGGACACCGTGCGGGGTTGCTGGGGCCCGTGTGCGCCGGGCCAGGGACCATTTGGTGCCAGGGACAGTTTGGGGAAGTGCCAGGAGCATTTGCGGGGACCCTGCGTGGGGTTGCTGGGTCCAGTGTATGTCTGGGTAGGTACCAGGGACCATTTGGGGAAGGGACCCCAGCCTGTCTTGGCCCTTGCGCTGCTGGTGAGGTGCCAGGACCATTTGACGAGCTGTCTGGGACCCGCGTGGATGCTGGTCCCGTCGGCGCTGGGGATGTGCCAGGATCATTTGGCGAGCAGCTGGGACCACGTCTGGGGTCGCGTGCTGGGGATGTGTGCATGGACATGCTGTGGAATGCCATTGACCATTTGGTGAGGCGCCTTGGACCCCTTGGGGGGGTTCCTGGACAGTTTAGCCCCGTTGGACCACGCTGGGGGCCCGTGATGCCTGGGACCATTTGGCGACAGGACCCAGCTGGGACCCTGCACGAGGTCGCCATTTGGCGAGGCACTTGGACTCGCTGGGGAGGTGCCCGGGGGACCGTTTGGAGGTGCCAGTGACCACTGAGACCCCACCCCGGGAGGGGCTGGGGCCCGCGGTGCTGCTGGGGAGATTTGCAGCCAGGACCAATTTGGGCCATGTGCTGGGACCCAGGGACCATTTGTCCGCTGGGCCCCGTGCGCGCCGCTGGGGACGTGTCAGGGGATCATTTGGCAAGCCGCTGGGACCTGCGCCAGGGACCATTTATGAAGCCGCTGGGACCCAGCGTGGTCGCAGGGTGCCTGTCTTATGGGGATGCACCAGGGACGGTTTACGAGCCGCTGGATCTCACCTGGGGTCGCTTGTTCGTGTGCGCACTGGGGGTGCCAGGGATCATTTGGCGAGCCGCTGGGACCCCTGCAGGGGTCTCTGGTCCCCGTGCGCATGCTGGGGAGGTGCCAGGGACCATTTGACGAGCTGCTGGGACCCCTGCGCAAAGTCGCTGGTGCCGATGCTCCTGGGGATGTGCCAGGGACCATTTGCGATGGGACCCTGCTTGGGGTCGTTGGGCCCTGTGCTCGTGCACTGGGAGGTACCAGGGACCATTTGGCGACGCTGGGACCCAGCACGGGTCTGGGCCCGCGACGATGCTGTAGGTGCCTGGGACGGTTTGGCATGCCGCTGGTACCCGCCAGCGGGGTCGTTGGGCCCTGTGCTCGTGCTGGGGAGGTGCCAAGGACCATTTTGCGAGCCGCTGGGACCACGCGCGAGGTCGCTGGGCCCCGTGCGTGCGCTGGGGAGGGCCAGGAACCATTTGTGACCCGCTCGGACCCACGCAGAGTCTCTGGGGCTCGTCGTGTATGCTGGGTTGGTGCCTGGGACCGTTTGGCGTGCAGCTGGGATCCCAGCGGGGTAAGCTGGGCACAGTCGTCACGCTGGGGAGGTGCCAGGGACCATTTAATTAAATCGCCTGGACTCCGTCCGTGGTCCTGGGCCCAGTGCGTGTGCTGGGGCTGGGGGTGCCAGAGATCGTTTGGCGAGCTGTAACACCATGCAGGGTCGCTGGGTCAGTGGTAGCTGAGGAGGTGGCAGGGACCGTTTGGCGAGCCTCTGGGACCCAGCAGGGGTGGTTGGGCCCTGTGGACGCCAGCTGCGTGGGTGCTAGGGACCATTTGGTGAGCCAATGGGACCCCATATGACGGGGTCACTGGGGCCCGATGTGCGTGCTTCTGCGAGTGCCAGGGATCATTTGACGAGCAGCTGGGACACCGTCTTGCGGGTTGCTGGGGCCCGTGTGCGCCGGAGGAGGTGCCAGGGACAGTTTGGCAAGGCGCTTCGACCCTTGGGGAAATCGCTGGGGCCCGTCTTGCCAAGACTGGGGAGGTGCCAGGGACCATTTGACGAAGCTGTCTGGGACCCCGTGCGTGGTTGCTGAGTCCTGTGCGCGCGCTGGGTAGGTGCCAGGGAACATTTGGCGAGCAGCTGGGACCACGTGCGGGGTCGCTGGGGCCTGTGTGCATGCTGTGGAGGTGCCATTGACCATTTGGTGAGAGGCTTGGACCCTGCGAGGGGTTGCTGGGCCCCGTGCGCGCGCTGGGGAGATGCCTGGGACCGTTTGGCGAGCCGCTGGGACCCTGCGCGAGGTCGCTGGGGCCACTGCACTCGCTGGGGAGGTGCCAGGGACCGTTTGGAGAGCCACTGAGACCCCACGCGAAGTCGCTGGGGCCCGTGTGCGTGCTGGGGAGATTGCAGGGAGCAATTTGCGAGACGCTGGGACACTGCGGTGGTCGCTTGGCCCTCCGTCTGGGGACGTGTCAGGGATCATTTGGCAAGCCGCTGGGACCTGAGCCAGGGGACCATTTCTTGAGCCGCTGGGACCCGCCGATGTCGCCGGTGCCCGTGGCGCACATGGGGGATGCACCAGGGACAGTTTGGCGAGCCGCTGGATCTCACCTGGGGTCGCCTGTGTCCGTGTGCGCACTGGGGAGGTGCCAGGGATCATTTGGCGAGCCGCTGGGACCCCGCGCGGTCACTGGGCCCCGTGCGCGCGCTGGGGAGGTGCCAGGGACCATTTGGCGAGCCGCTGGGACCCTCGCGCAAAGTCGCTGGGGCCCGTGTGCATGCGCTGAGGTTAATGCCAGGGGACCATTTGCGACGCTGGGACCCTGCTTGGGGTCGTTGGGCCCTGTGCTCGTGCTGGGGAGGTACCAGGGACCATTTGGCGAGCCGCTGGGACCCAGCACGGGGTCGCTGGGCCCCGCACGCATGCTTTTGTAGGTGCCTGGGACGGTTTGGCATGCCGCTGGTACCCCGCGCAGGTCGTTGGGCCCTGTGCTCGTGCTGGGAGGTGGAGGGACCATTTGGCGAGCCGCTGGGACCACGCTGGCGGTCGCTGGGGCCCTGCAGGCGCTGGGGAGGGCCAGGAACCATTTGGCGAGCCGCTGGGACCCGCGCAGAGTCTCTGGGGCTCGTGGCGTATGCTGGGTTGGTGCCTTGGACCGTTTGGCGGCCGCTGGGATCTCCGTGCTGGGCACAGTTAAATGCGCTGGGGAGGTGCCAGGGACCATTTTGAGCGCTGGGACTCGTCCGTGGTCGCTGGGCCCAGTCGTGTGCTGGGGAGGTGCCGAGATCGTTTGGCGAGCTGCTGTAACACCATGCAGGGTCGCTGGGTCCAGTGGCGCTGAGGAGGTGGCAGGGACCATTTGGCGAGGGCTCTGGGACCCAGCGCTGGGTGGTTGGGTCCTGTGGACCGCTTGGACCACCGTGGGTGCTAGGGACCATTTGGTGAGCCAATGGGACCCCAGCCCGGGTCACTGGGGCTCCCGGCGTGGGCCGATGTGAGGTGCCAGGGATCATTTGACGAAGCAGCTGGGACACCGTCGGGTTGCTGGGGCCCGTGCACCCGGAGGAGGTGCCAGGGACAGTTTGGCAAGCCGCTGGGACCCTTGGGGAAGTCGCTGGGGCCTGTGCGCTGCTGGGGGAGGTGCCAGGGACCATTTGACGAGTTGTCTGGGGCCCGTCCGTGGTTGCTGAGTCCTGTGCCGCCACTGGGTGGTGCCAGGGAACATTTGGCGAGCAGCTGGGACCACGTCTTGGGTCGCTGGGGCCTGTGTGCATGCTGTGGAGGTGCCATTGACCATTTGGTGAGAGGCTTGGACCCCCTCGGGGTTGCTGGGCCCGTCTTGCCGCGCTGGGAGATGCCTGGGAACATTTGGCGAGCAGCTGAGACCCCACGCGAAGTCGCTGGGGCCCGTGTGCGTGCTGGGGAGATTGCAGGGAGCAATTTGCGAGACGCTGGGACACTGCGCTGGGTTGCGGGTCCAGTGCGATTGCCGGGACAGTTTGGCTTGGACCACCAGCAATTGCTGGGGCCCGTGTGTGCCCGCTGGGGAGGTTCCAGGGACCATTTGGCGAGCCGTTGGGACCCTGCGTGGTCGCTGGTCCCCGAAGGCGTACTGGGGAGGTGCCAGGGACCGCTTATGAAGCTGCTGGAACCCTGGGTTGCTGGGTCCTGTGCGCGCGCTGGGTTGGTGCCAGGGACCAATTGATGAGTTGCTGGCACCCCGCACGTGGTCGCTGGGGCCCGTGTGCATGCTTGGGAGGTGCCAGGGACCTTTTGGCGATGAGCTGGGAATCCGGCGGGTCGCTGGGGCCCGGCGCTCGCTGGGGACGTGCCAGGGACCGTTTAGCGAGCCACTTGGAACCTGCGTGCGGTCGCTGGTGCCAGTGCGCCCGCTGCGGAGGTGCCAGGAACCATTTGGCGATCCGCTGACCCCAACGCAGTGTTGCTGGGGCCCGAGCGCATGCTGGGGAGGTTGGAGGGACCATTTGGTGAGATGCTGGGACCTTGCACACAATAACTGGTACCAGTGCGTCGCTGGACACGTGCCAGGGACCATTTGGCGAGCGCTGGGACCCTGTGGTCGATGTGCCCCTGTCTTGCCCTGGGAGGCCATGGAACATTTGGACGAGCAGCCGTGACTCCGTGCAGGGGCCCCGTGCACTGGGGATGTGACCGGGACCATTTTGAGCCGCTGGGACCCAGCGTGTAGTTGCTGGGCCCCTGTGCGCACACTGGGGAGATGCCAGGGACCGTTTGGCGAACCTGCTGGGACCCCAAGCGTGGTCGCTGGGGCCCGTGCGCATGCTGGGGTGGTACCCGTGACCAATTTGCGGACGCGGGACCCCACGCTGGGTTGCTGGGTCAGTGCGATTGCCGGGACAGTTTGGACCACCCGTGAAATCGCTGGGGCCGTGTGCCCGCTGGGGAGGTTCAGGGACCATTTGGCCAGCCATTGGGACTCCCGGGGTCGCTGGGCCCGTGTGTGCGGGGAGGGTAACCATTTACCAGCCGCTGGGACCCTGCACGTTGTTGCTGGGCCCTGTGCGGGCGCAGGAGGTGCCAGGGACCGTTTTGGCGAGCGCCGGGACCCCAAGCAAACGCTGGGGCCTGTGCATCCTGGGGAGTACCAGGGACCATTTGGCGTGGGACCTTGCCGGGGTCACTGGGGCCCTGTGCACACCCTCCCCATTTGGAGAGACGCTGGGACCCTGGGTCACTGGTCCCCATCATGGGGGGAGGTGCCAGAGACCATTTGGAGAGACTGGGACCCAGCTGGGGTCGCTGGTCCCCGTGCCAGAGACCATTTGGTGGTTGCTGGGACCCCGTTGATGTCGCTGGGTCAAGAGCGAGTGCTGGGTAGGTGCCATGGATAGTTTGGCAAGCCGCTTGGACCCCGCGCGGGTCGTTGGGACCGTGTTTGCCCTGGGGATGTGCCAAGGACCATTTGGCGAGCCGCTGGGACCCTGCACGAGGACGCTGGAGGTGGACCATGCGAGAAGTCGCTGGGGCCTGTGCGTGGTTGCTGGGTCCTTTGCCCGTGCTGGGTAGGTGCCAGGGACAATTGATGAGTCGCTGGGACCCCTTTGGGGTCTCTGAGGCCGTCGGGCGTGCTGTGGAGGTACCAGTGACCATTTGGCGAGAGGCTGGGACCCCGCGAGGTAGCTGGGGCCCCTGTGCTCGCTGGGGGGTGCCAGGACCGTTTGGCCAGCCACTGGGACCCCACGCGAAGTCGCCTTGGCCTGTCGCCCGCTGAGGCGCCACGGACCATTTGGCAACCGTTGGGACCCCAAGTGAAGTCGCTGGTGCCCGTGCGTGCTGGGGAGCCAGGGGACCATTTGTGAGACGCTGGGACCCCGTGGAATAACTGGGCTCCGTTAGGCGTGCTTGGGAAGTGCCAGGGACTGTTTGGCGAGCCGCTGTGACCCTGCGCGAGGTCGTGGGTCCGGATGCTCGCTGGGGAGGTGCCAGGACCGTTTGGCGAGCCACTGGGACGCCATCGCGGTCACTGGGCCCCGTCTTGTGCCGAGGGAGGTGCCAGGGACCTTTTTGGCGGGCCACGCTGGGAGTCAACCAGGGGTAGCTGGGGCCCGGCGCTGGGCCCCAGCTATCCCTTGGACCGCTGGGACACCAGCAGCGTGGTCGCTGGGCCTGGTGCGTGCACTGTGGTGGTGCCAGGACAGTTTGCGAGCTGCTTGGACCCCACGTGAGTCGCTGTGCCCTGTGCGTGCGCTGAGGAGGTACCAGCGACAATTTGGCAAGCTGCTGGGTCCCTGTCTTGGGGTCGCTGGGTCCTCGTCTGCGTCGTCGGGAGATGCCAGGGACCATTTGGCGAGCAGCTGGGACTCAGCCCGGGGTCGCTGGGCACGCGTGCATGTGCTGGGGAGGTGCCAGGGACCATTTGGCGAGCAGTGGGGATCCTGCGGGGTCGCTCAGGCCTATGCGCTGGGGAGGAGGTGCCAAGGACGGTTTGGAGAGTCGCGCGCCCCTTGGGGTCGTTAATGTCCGTGCACTTGCTGGGAGGTGCCAGGGACCATTTAGCGAGCCGCTGGGACCCCACCGGGTCGCTGGGTCCAGTCTTGGCGTGTGAGGGAGGTGCCAGGGACCATTTGGCGAAAGCCGCTGGGACCCTGCGGTGGTCGCTGGGGGCAGTCTTGTGCTGGGGAGGTGCCAGGTACCGTTTGGGCGAGCCACTGGGACCTTACATGGGGTCGCTAGTGTCCGTCCACACGCTGGGAGGTTCCAGGGACGGTTTGGCGATCGCTGGGAACCCACACGGGTCGCTGGGGAGGTGCCAGGGAAAACTTTGGGAGCCGCTGGGCCCGCGCAGGGTCGTTGGGTCCAGTGTTTGCCCTGGGGAGGTGCCAGGGACCCGTTTGGTGAGCCACTGGGACCGTGCGGAAGGCTGAGGGAGGTGCCAGGGACCCGTTTAGCGAGCCACTGAGAACCGGCACGGGGTCGCTAGTGTCCGTCCGCACACTGGGGAGGTGCCAGGGACCGTTTGGCGATCCGCTGGGAACCCACACGGGGTCGTTGGGCCTGGACGAGTGCTTGGGAGGTGCCAGGGAAAACTTGGCGAGCACTGCAACTCCGCGCAGGGTCGCTGGTTCCAGTAAGCCAGCTGGGAGGTGCCAGAGGACCGTTTGGCGGGCACTGGGACTGTGCTGGGTCTATAGGGCCCCATGCCGCACTGGGTGGAGGCGCCAGGGACGATTTGGCAAGCAGCTGGGACTCCGTGTGGGGTCGATGAAACATCTTGGCACTGGGGAGACAGGGACCATTTGGCGAGCCTCCTGGGACCCCATCTTGAGGTTGTTGAGCCCTGTTCGCGTGCTGGGTAGGTGCCAGGGACCGTTTGGTGAGCCACTGAGAACCGGCCGCAGGGTCCGTGGGTCCCCGGATGCGTGCTGGGGAGGTGCCAGGGGCAACTTGGCGGCATGCGGGCCAGCAGGGTTGCTGGGTCCAGTGTTTGCGCTTGGGAGGTGCCGGGGACGTTTGGCGATCCGCTGGGAACCCGCAGGGGGTCGCTGGGGCCCGGACGCGTGCTGGGAGGCGACGGGACCATTTGGCGAGGTGCAGGTACCCGAGCAGGGTTTCGCTGGCGCCTGTGGGCGTGCTGGGAAGGTGCCAGGGACCATTTTTCGAGCTGCTGGAACCCGCGGGGTCGCTGGTGCACGTCTTGCGTGCTGAGGAGGTGCCAGGGACCATTTCGCGACCGCTGGTTCCCGTCGTGGTCGCTCAACCCTGTGCGCATGCTGGCGGGTGCATGGGACCGTTTGGTGAGCAGGGGCTGTGACCCCAGGGTCGCTGGGTCCAAAGGCCGGGGAGGTACCAGGGATAGTATGGCAAGCTGCTTCGACCACGCGTGAAGTAGCTGGGTCAGTGCGCCGTGCTGGGAGGTGCCAGGGAACATTTACGGAGTCGCTGGGAATCTCCGCTACGTCGCTGGGCCCCAGCGCTCACCTTTGGGAGGTGTCAGGACCTTGGCTGGTCACAGTACTTTCACGCTGGTGTCGCTGGACCCGCACGCCAGAGATTCCAGGACCGCCATGAAGCCGGCGCAATCTCGCGCTGGTCAAAGTAATGTCCGTGCTGGGAGGTGCGACCGATTGCTGAGCCGCTGGGACCACGCTGGCTCAGGCCCACTCGCGGAGGCGCCAGGGACGACGGCGAGCTGGGACTCCGTGTGGGTCGGTAGTGTCCGTGCTGGGAGGTG
>JAHFZB010000998.1:0-18958 GCA_036884735.1 Huso huso
TGGACACAAAATCCATCACAAAAATAAACCCTTCTGTACAGAGGAGGGTTTATCACCCTGTCAGTGTCTGTCTGTTTTTTTTCTTCAGATTAACAGATTGGCGTCGACTGGATCTTACGTTCAGAGCGGACAGAAAGACAAGGCTGCCTCCCAGTCTCTCTTCACTGCCAGTTACGTCTACTAGACCAGTGCGCTCATTAAACTGGGACCAGTAAACATCACACACTGAGCCACTTGTTTTGCACCAAAAACAATCTGAATTTTACATAACAAAAGATGCTTTTTACAAATTAAAAAAAAAAAATGTGAAGACGTCTGTCTGTAAGCCTTTCTTCCAGAGCGTTTGAATTCATGTGGAGCTTTAAATAAAAATCTACACTGTTGGAAAATTAAAGTGTGTGGAAATTCATGATTTTTATTTTTTCTTTAAGTGATTTATAGCTTAACAAAATAATTTCATACAGATGACATGCTTGGAAGTTGCATTAGCTCTCAGATGTCCAGTTTTTGAAAGATGTTCTCGCAGACCTGGATTTGACATGATCACTGGATTAAAGGAAGTTCTGTTTCTGTGCCTCGCACTCGGGAAGGCTGCTGGACTCCCCGCCTCACTTCACCTCTGCAGTGTCTTCTGGGTCATATTACTGGCTGACGGCATGCCAGTCAGCAAGGGGAGCAGCAGCTGATTGGTTAATAACAGGAAAGAAGCCAGTGAAGGGGCGGGGACAATTTCACCCTCCAGATGCACAAGGAAGTGCAACCCTAACTGAAACCATGGCTTGCAAACAGAGATTTCTTTAACCGGGTGTAGCACTGTAGCACATATCGAGTTGTAAAATGAAAAGTTTCCGTTCCAGTAAGCTTTTGAAAGCCTGGCTTGTGCAAACAGAGATTACCCCAGGGTAGCACCAGAGGTGTTCAAATGAGAATCCATGTTTTGCTGCAACATCTTTCAAAAGCTGCACATGTGAGAGCTGTGGAGTGAATGGAAGTGATGGACCGGTAACACTGAGGGAATTCTTTTATGAGCTGCAGTAGAATCATTTGGACTAAAACACAGTGTCTGGGGATTGCTAAGTATAGCAGCTAGACTAGAGCACAGTTTTTGATTGCTGACTATAGCAGCTAGACTAGAGCACAGTGTTTGATTGCTGACTATAGCAGCTAGACTAGAGCAGTGTTTGATTGACTATAGCAGCTAGACTAGAGCATAGTGTATGATTGCTGACTATAGCAGCTAGTCTAGAGCACAGTGTTTGATTGCTGACTATAGCAGCTAGACTAGAGCAGTGTTTGATTGCTGACTATAGCAGCTAGACTAGAGCACAGTGTTTGATTGCTAACTATAGCAGCTAGACTAGAGCACAGTGTTTGATTGCTGACTATAGCAGCTAGACTAGAGCAGTGTTTGATTGCTGACTATAGCAGCTAGATTAGAGCAGTGTTTGATTGACTATAGCAGCTAGACTAGAGCATAGTGTTTGATTGCTGACTATAGCAGCTAGACTAGAGCACAGTGTTTGATTGCTGACTATAGCAGCTAGACTAGAGCAGTGTTTGATTGACTATAGCAGCTAGATTAGAGCAGTGTTTGATTGCTGACTATAGCAGCTAGACTAGAGCACAGTATTTGATTGCTGACTAAAACAGCTAGACTAGAGCACAGTGTTTGATTACTGACTATAGCAGCTAGACTAGAGCACAGTGTTTGATTGACTATAGCAGCTAGACTAGAGCACAGTGTTTGATTGACTATAGCAGCTAGACTAGAGCACAGCATCTGATTGCTGACTATAGCAGCTAGACTAGAGCACAGTGTTTGATTACTGACTATAGCAGCTAGACTAGAGCAGTGTCTCTGTGAAGAATCTGCTCATGGACCCAACAGGCTTGTTATTGTTGAGAGTTATGTGTCAAGAATCACAATTAAAATGTCCAGTTTAAGGATACAATTTAATTCATATGTGTAATGGTCTCATTTAATCAGCACTCTGCTGTCATGAATGTCTTTCTTTTTACGAGTTCAAGATTGCCAAGGTAAACAATTGAGCAGTAAATCACACAACACCGTTATATCTTTTATACATTTTATCAAGAAAGATAGAAAATAGATGCGCTACAAAAACAGAACAGAAGATTCATATCAAAATAGCAGAAATCAGTTCACTAAGTTTAGCAATGAATAATATTCAGGGAGCATCTCAGCTTCAGTGTAAATATTGATTACATGGAAAATAATGCATTCATCTATTGTCTAGAAAGTCTTTTATCATTATTTATTTATTTTCAGACACCCTTATCCAGGGAGACTTACAATCGTAAGCAAATACATTTCAAGTATCACAGTACAAAATTAGAGGGGGCAGGGAGGAGAGAGGGAGAGGGAGGAGAGAGGAGAGAGGGAGAGTAGAGAAGGCAGGGTGGAGAGAGGGAGAGTAGAGAGGATGGAGGAGAGAGGGAGAGTAGAGAGGGCAGGGGGGAGAGGGAGAGAGAGGGAGGAGAGGAGTAGAGAAGGATGGAGGGAGAGGGAGAGAGAGGATGGAGGACAGGAGAGGAGAAGAGGGAGAGAAGAGGAGGATGAGGAGGAGGGAGAGACAGAGCAGAGGATGGAGGAGAGGGACAGGAGAGAGGAGGGTGGAGAGAGAGGATGGAGAGAGAGAGAGGGCAGAGAGAGAGGGAGAGTAGAGAATTTTTATGGTGAGAGAGAGGGAGAGGATGAAGGAGAGGAGGGTAGAGAAGGCAGGGGAGGAGAGAGGATAGAGGATAGAGGAGAGTAGAGAGGATGGAGGAGAGGGAGAGCAGAGAAGGCAGGGGAGAGGGGAGAGAGAGGAAGGGGAGGAGAGAGGCAGGGTGGGAGAGAGGAGGAGAGAAGGCAGGGTGGAGAGGAGAGAGAGAGAGGGAGAGAAGGCAGGGTGGAGAGAGGAGAGCAGAGAGATGAGGATGGAGGACAGAGGAGAGTAGAGAAGGAGGGAGGACTATTTTTAAGAGAGGACAGAGGGAGGAGAAGGCAGGTGGAGAGAAGGAGAGAGGAGGAGAGAGGAGAGAGGGAGAGGAGAGGACTCAAGGCAGGGTGGAGAGAGGGAGAGAGAGAGGATGAGAGAGAGAGGGTAGAGAGGATGGAGGAAAGAGGGAGAGTAGGAGAGGATGGAGGAAAGAGGGAGATTAGGATGGAGGAGAGGGGGAGAGAGAGGATGGAGGAGAGGGAGATTTAGAGGAAGGCAGGGTGGGAGGGAGAGTAGGAGATGGAGGGAGAGAGGAGATAAGAGAGGATGGAGGAGAGAGGGAGAGAGAGAGGATATGGAGAGAGGGAGAGCAGAGAGACGGAGGAGAGAGGGGAGCAGAGAAGGCAAGGTGGAGAGGAGAGCAGAGAGGATGGAGGAGAGAGGAGAGCAGAGAGGATGGAGGAGAGGGAGAGCTTTTAGAGGCAGGGGAGAGAGGAGAGAGATGGGATGGAGGAGAGGAGAGCAGAGAGGCAGGGTGGAGAGAGGAGAGTAGGAGGATGGAGGAGGAGGGAGGATTAGGATGGAGGAGAGGAGGTAGAGAAGGCAGGGGTGGAGAGGAGGACCAAGGCAGGGAGGAGAGGAGGAGATTTTAGGCAGGGAGGAGAGAGGGAGAGTAGAGAGGATGGAGGAGAGAGGAGCAGGGTAGAGGAGAGCAGGTGGAGGGAGAGGGAGAGGATGGAGGAGGGAGAGAGAGTAGAGAAGGCAGGGAGGAGAGAGGAGAAGGCAGGAGAGGGAGACAGAGAGGATGGAGAGAGAGAGGAGATAGAGAAGGCAGGAGGTGGAGAGAGGATGGTGGAGAGGAGGGAGAGTAGATTTTTTAGGGAGGAGAGGGAGAGGATGGTGGAGAGGGAGGTAGAGAGGGAGGGAGAGAGGGAGGAGAGAAGGATGGAGAGAGAGTAGGCAGCTATATCAGAGAAGGAGCAGATTGGATAGGGGGAAAGAGATGGAGAGAGGGAGAGAAGGCAGGGTGGAGAGGGACCAGAAAGGCAGGGTGGAGGAGAGTGGGAAAGGGAGGATTAACATATCAGAGGGAAGATAAAGAGAGGAGAGCCAGGGGGAGGCAGAGAGGAGAGCAGAAGAGGAGAGAAAGAGGATCTGGAGATGGAGGAGGAGGTGAAAAGAGAGGCAGAGGAAGGGAAAGGAAAGGAGAAATAAAGAGGAGGGCTCAGGGTAAGAGGGTGGAAGAGAGGATTTCTTCTCATCAGCCCAGAAGAGTGCAGAGAGTGTCAGTGAAAGTGAAGAGGAGATTGTCTGAGCTGTTTGAATAGTTTCCTGGTTCAGACAGCAATGTGAGTTTAATCTGCAGCGCTGACAGGGTCAGGGTCAGGGGACTCCAGCACAAGGACTGTATCAGTGTCCCCAATACAGAAGAATGGATAGAGTTTCTCATTGTGATCTAACTCCATGTCAGTGAAAGTGTAGATGTGAGATCTGGTCTCCACATTGTAAAAGGAGAGCTGCCCTTCCTCATAATCCAGATACACCCCCAGCTTCTGGGGCTTCAGGCTCTGGGGGAGGGGGGTCTGGGGGTTAGTGAGAGCAGTGAACCCATCTTTATATTCATCCCACCTCACAATCCAGTAACCCTGCTGGGGGGTCATGCTGAACACCCCCTTCCTCGTGACAGACTTTCTGCTGACTCCTAATGTCCACCCTGTTTCCCTCCCCACCTGCACCTGCCAGTAGCGTCTCCCCGAGGTGAAGCCCTTCCTGCCCAGCACACAGAGCATGCGATTAAATCTCTCTGGATTGTCAGGGAGATCCTGCCGTGTCCATCCCTTTCTCACCCGTTTCCCCTTCGCAGACAGGATGAGATAGGGCTGTGCTGTATCAGGGTCCAGAGTCACATCAACTGTGGAGCAGAGAGGAGACATTATTATTTGTAGTAGTAGTAGGCAGCCGGTCCAGCCGGAAAAAAATCAATTTAGCACCCCTAAAATAGGGGTGCCAACAAGGACTAGGCCTTAACTAAATAAAGAATAACTGGTTCAGAAAAGGACTGTAAATTAAATGTTTAATACAAAAGGGGAGGTGGTAGAGAGCACGCCCCTAGAGCCCACTGGTGGGCACAAAGGAGGCCATGTCGCCAGTGGACTCAGCGTGGGCGTGCTCTAACTTAACCCGAGATCGACGAGGGGCCCTGAACATGGCCCCACAGTCAAAGAGACCCTCCCGATCATCTTTACGCTTCCTGGTCTTGTAAATTGCCAGTTTAGCATGAGCCAGGAGCAGATTCACGAGGAGGTCTCTCTTCTTGCTGGAGCCACGAACAGGGTGCCTGAAAATGAGGAGGGTGGGGAGAAATGCAGCCAGAACTGCAGCAACAGATTCCTAAGCAGCAGGAAAAAACGGCTGCAGCCTGGCGACAGAAAATAAATGTGACTTACCGACTCGGACTGACCGCAGAAAGGGCATGCGGCGTCCAGTCGGTAAAAAGACGCAGGATCTCTCTCTGACCTTGGAAGGCAGTGCAGGACCCCCCACCCCAAGTCCCCCAGCTCCCCTGGAGACCAGCGGGGAGTACAGGGCCTCCCACTGGGGACTCTCGCCCTCCTGGGGTGGGAGGGGCTCGCCATGGCGGTGTCTCGGGGGAGACGAGGGGGGGAAGTGGAGGGTGGAGCGTCATCGGGCAGGACAGGGTCCTCCCGACGCCCGATCGGAGGGGATCGAGGAGAACTGGTGAGATCCTGCTCAGGCTGTTCTCGAGGGGAGGCCGAGGGGTCTCGGGCCTTGGGTTCGATCAGCAGGACCAGAGAGCGGGGTAGGGGGGTAGATGGCTCCCGTACTGAGAACTCCCTCGAGATACCCTGACAGAGTCTGGGTGCAATGCTGCTTTGCACTCCCGGATCGTCGGCCCGACCGTCCTGACGGTCGCCGAGTCGCCCTGGCGACCAGCGACTCAGGCGTCAGCCACTCCGACCGCCAGCGATCCAGGAGATCCCAGACTCTGGTCGCCTTGGCCGAGATCAGGCACGCCCGCACCGAGGGACTCCAACGCCCCGCACCTAGGTGGGGTTGTCCAGCAGGGCTCCAGCAGGAGTCCTTGCCCTCGGTCGGAACGGCATCTCGGCCGATAGAAAATATGCTCGGGTCCTAAGCAGGTCCTGGTAAAGATCGGCAGCTCGGAGAGACGGATTCCCGAAGGTCGATCCAAAAGAGCTGCCGGTCGAGCCCAGGTCGTGCAGCTGGGCAAAAGGAGGGACGCCAGCGTGCACCACTGCGGGCACGCCGCCCACGACAGGTATCTCTGCAGGGTCTGGAGGCGGAAGGTGTGCACCTGGCTCCTGATGCACACCAACCCCTGCCCTCCCTCGGCAAGAGGGAGGCTCAGAACCGCCGCAGAGACCCAGTGCTTTCCAGCCCAGAAGATGTCCGTCAGCTTCCTGTGGACCCCCCACAAACTTCGAGGAGGGCTCAGGACGGTGAGTCGATGCCAAAGCATCGACGCCACCAGTTGGTTGATCACCAGAGCCCTGCCCCTGAAGGAAAGCAGTTTCAGCAGACCCGACCACGACCTCAGTCTAGCAGCCACCTTGTCCTCCAACTCCACCCAGTTGGCTGCGACCGAGGTCTCCGCAGGGCTCAGGTGGACTCCCAGGTATTTGAAACTGTCAAGCTCCACTGAAACTGCTGGAGCGCGACAGGGAGGAGTCCACCCGCCAGGGACCTACCAATAACCGGAGCATTTGGTCCAGTTGATCCTGGCAGAGGAAGCGGCAGAGTAGGCGCTCTGGCAGCTCCGCATCCTCTCCAGATCGACCAGATCGGAGGCCACTAGGAGCACGTCATCGGGCGTAAGCCGACAGGACCACCTTGTGTCGGCGCGCCGGCGCCATCCCGTGAGCCTCCCGCGGCGAGGCAGAGGAAGGGCTCGATGCACAGCGTGTACAGTTGTCCGGACAGAGGGCAGCCTTGGCGTACTCTCTCCTGAACGCGAGGGGCGTGGTCAGGGACCAGTTGACCTTCAAGAGGCACTTCGGCAGAGGTATGCAGCATCCGGAACAGGCCGACAAACCGCGGCCCGAATCCGAGATGTTCGCGGGGTTCGAAGAGATACTGTGATCCACCCGGTCGAACGCCTTCTCCTGATCAAGAGAGAGGAAGACCGACCGACCGGTCCTCCTCCTGTAGTGCAGGAGGTCCCAAAACCAGGAAGATGTTATCAAAGATCGTCCGGTTCGGGACCGTGTAGGACTGGTCGGGTGGATCATGTCTGCCAGCACGGACTTGAGCCTCAGGGGAGGCGGCCTTGGCCACGATTTTGTAGTCCGTGCACAGCAGCGACCGGGCGCCAGTTCTTAAGGCAGCGGAGATCCCCTTCTTGGGCAGCAGCGTTATCACCACCGCCTCGCCGAAAGGGGCATAGTAGGCTTCCGCCAGGACCAGCGCAAAGGGCGGGCCCCCAGCAAGTCCAAAACTTTCTGAAGAACTCCACGGTCAGCCCGTCGATGCCCGGCGATTTGTTATAGGGCATCTGACTATGCGTCGGAGAGCTCGGCCAGGGTCAGCTGGCCCTCGAACTCGTCCCTTGCGCCCGGCCGACCATGGGAAGCCCGTCCCACAGAACCCTGCAGTCGACGGGATCCGGAGAGAAGAGGGCAGAGAAGGCCCTGGCCCTCTGGTTCACGCTCTCCGGATCCGTCAGAAGGGAGCCGTTGTCGCCAGGAGGCAGGTGATGTTTTTACGATCCCCTTCTTTTTTCTCCAACGCGTAGAAGTGTGTGCATCTCCTGGAGGAGGACCCGAACTGGACCCGCGAGCGCACAAACGCCCCCCGGACCGGCTGGAGCTGCAGGTCCCGCAGGGTGCTGCTCTTCTCCTCGTACGCGCTCTGCTCGAGTTGGTCCCCGCGAGCCAGGCGGCTCTCCAGATCGAGCAGCTCCCTTTCCAGCTGCTCGATCCCCGAGTCCCTCCACCTGCTCGCGCCCCTCGTGTACTCCTGACAGAAGATCTTGATCTGCGCTTTCCCCACGTCCCACCACTGACGCCACGTGGGGAAGCGAGATCGTCTGCCATGCCAGACCGTCCAAAAGTCCCGGATAGACCGCTCAAAGAGCTTGTCCTCCAACTGGCTATTGTTGAAGTGCCAATAGGCAGCGGCGTGCCTAGCTGGCACCACGGCCGCCGTCACGGCCACCAGGTTGTGGTCCATGAACGGTGCCGGCCTGATATCGGAGGAACGAACGCAGTGAGCGTGGTTCCGCAACACATAGAACCTGTTGATCTGGGACTGAGACGGTAGCATCCCCGTCTCGGATCCGGTGGTGCAACAGACGGCCCGGCACGACGTTGACCACATCGAGCACCGTGGGAACAAAGGACCCGGAGAAGAGCGTCGCCACCCCACAAGATGACTCGGTGAGGTGGCTGAGCGACACTCTCCCCCACTCCAGCAGCCAGTTGGCCTCGGCCTGCGGAGTGGAGTGGGTTTCCTGCAGGAAGCACACAGAGTAACCCCCTTTTTTCAGGAAGGAGATTACCTGGGCCCTGCGGAAATGGTCCTTACACCCGTTAACGTTCATGGTCCCGATGCGATACATTGTCCTCTGTCAGGGTTGGTCGGTGACACTCACGGGAGATCCTGAGATCTCCGGTTCACCAACTGGTCGCGGAAACTTTTGGCTCAATTTGCGCGACGTGCCCAAAGTTTTGCTGGCGTGGCTGGCCCTGGAGGAAGGATCTCACAGAGTTTAATATCCTCTGAAATCCCCCCCATTTGTCCAGGACCAGCTGGACCTTGTCCCTGCGGTGGATGGTGGCCTCCAAGAACTCCAGGAGCTCCGCCGCAGGGATGTCCGGAGAGAAGGGGGACAGATTCTCCGAGCCCGCTGCACGTGGATTCGAGTCCTCCTCCTGCTCCTCCGGTTCTCCATCAGCGTGGGTGAGTGAGTGCGTTATGTTTTTATTTTTAATTTCACCGTCTCTCCGGGCGCCCCACCCCCAGGGGACGGGCAAGGGAGAGACCGGCAGAGGACCCTTATGGGGACCGTCTGCACCCTGGATTTCGGGGAGAGGCGGGTGCTTTCGGCGCCGCCGCCGGAGCCGGATGGTCTCGTCCCCATCTGAGTCCTCTTTCGAGGGCTGAGGCACGGTCTCAGTCCCGTCCTGGCCCTTGGAGGAAAGGGATCCACCCTCTCGGTCCTTCCTCCCCTCTGCGGCCGTCACCAAGGAGCCGGGACCGCCTCGGCGATGGTTCCCCGCCGACGCCGCACAAGAGCCGGGAGCCCTCGTCGGCGCCAGAAAGCGGGGAAGCCCGTGGTTGTTCTTTGGGGGGCTCCTCCTGCACCCCTCGGTGACCATGACAGAAACCAGCCCCTCGTGGTGGGTCGGGGACCGGTTTCCTAGCCCCTGGCGTGTCGGGGAGGATCTACTCCGAGGGCACCACCTTCTGCCCTCTCCGGTTCTTCCCCTCCCTTCTGAGCTCCGGCGGCCGTTGTACGCGTGGGCTCCGCGGCGCCCACCTCTGCCTCAGGAGATGTTTCCGCATCCCCCTCCACGGCAGCACGAGGGCCGGAACCCCCGTCGCCCGCCCAGAGGGAAGCCTGAGGCAGCTCTTGTTCTGGGAGGGGTGGTTCTACCTCCCCTCCGGCCCCTCGGCGGGGGTCGCTTGCATGGGCTCCGCGTTATCCGCGGAGCCCGCTTCTGCCTCGGGAGCTGGTTCAGCTGCCGCCCCCTCCTCGGCAACACAGGGTTCCGGACCCGTGTCGCTACTGGAGGAAGGCGGTGCCCGAGGCAGCTGTGCTGTTGGGGGCCCCTCCTGTGCCCCCTCAGCGACCTCCACTGCGGCCGGCCCAGTCAGGGACGGTTTCCGAGGTCTCTTTAGTGACGAGGAGGGGTTCTACCCGAAAGGCTCCATCTGCCCTTTCAGGTTCCTCCCTCCCCTTTTGCCTCTCAGCGGGGGCCTCTTCCATGGGCTCCGCCTCTTCTGCGGAGCCCCGGACCGCCTCGGGGGATGGATCCTTCTCCCCCTCTGTGACAGCGCGAGGGCCGGGGCCCTCGTTGCCGGTAGAGGGGGGACGCTGAGGCGGTCGCTTTGGTTTTGGGGGACCCTCTTTCGCCCCCCCTGGGGACCCTCACCAAGAGGCCGGTACGTGTGCACTTGCGCACACATGTGGGAAGGCGTGCTTGCGCCTTCCTCTTCCCCCTGATGCTGCCGGATTCCCTCGCCTTGACACGGCGGCGGGGAGCTCACCTCCAGCAGCGCTTCTCTCCTCACCCCCGGGGATGAGGTGCTTCGTTTTTCTGGGTTTTCCCTGCCTCGTGGGGGGTCCCTTTTTCAGGACCTCCCCCTGACCCACCGCCAGATGGTGCGGCGGCGGGCTTCGTCACCCCCTGCTTGGCCGCCCCGGCGTGCTTTCGGGAGGCGCGGAGGGTCCGGCCGCCTCAGGGGCCTTCTCTCCCTTTTCCCCCCCGGATGTTATTGGAAGGGGGGCGGCTACTTTTTTGCCCCCCTCTGCAGGCTTCTTTGAAGGCCCCGGGGGTGAGGTGGACTCGGAGGGGCGCGTGCGGGCGCGGGTGGCTTTGCGCCTTGCTGGAGCTTGGGGCACCTATTTTTCTGGTGCCCCAGTTCTCTGCAGTGATAACACCGCACCTCCTCCGAGGAATAGAAAATAACATAGTTGGTCCCCTCGAAGGGGACCACGAAACTGCCCTCCGCCACTTCCCGACCCGCCAGGTGGATGGTCACCTGGCGGCGGAAAGATAGAACGTGGCAGAGGGGCTGATCTTTGCAACCCAGGGGGAGGGGGTGGATGGATGTTTTAATCTCCCCCAGGGCTTGCAAGTGGGGCCTGAGCAGGTCGTCCTTCAAAAAAGGTGGGACGTTCGACAGGACGACCCTTGTGCCCAGGCCCGCGAGCAGTTCGACAGGGATAAAAATCCCCGCCACCGTGAGACCCCTCTCAATTGCCGTGTTCGCTGCAGACTCCGATTTTAAAAAGAAGACGGCCTTGCCGTACATCTTGGAGGCCGCCACGATGGCCGATAGCCCCACCACCTTGGCCATGGCCTTGACAAAGCCCTCGATTGAGAGGGAGTCCTTCAGGAGGCACCTGACCCCGTGCCTCCTGGTAATATTTTTGAAAGGGGCTGCAGCCTCCCCTGCAGCCACCTTGGCTTGTGGAGCTTGCCCACTCATGATTTAATTTTATTTTTTTATTTTTTTATTCAAAAAAACAAAGAATTATGTAAAATAAACAAACACACAAAACACACTCTCACACCTCTGCTCTCCAATAGTGCAGGGGCACACAGAACACAAAGTTGTTTTTTTTGTTTGTTTTTGGTTTTTTTTAATAATTAAATAAACTCCAATAATGCAGGAGTAGCAAATAAAAAACAAAACAAACAAATTTATTAATTTATTTTTAAACAAATAAATAAAAATTCACACACACACACAAAAAAATAAAAATAAAACCACCAAAAACACAAAAGGTTCCCCCCACAAACAACCGTATTTGTTTATTTTTAATAAATAAATAAATACAAATAGTGCAGGGGTACAAAGAAAATTAAAAAATAAATAAAAGTTTAAAACTAAAGAATTGTTTCAAACTTAAAAGAAATATCAAAAATTAAATCAAACCAAGGGCAAACACACAGCAGAGATGGGGGATTTTTAAAACAAAACTATTTTAAAATCAAAAACTAAAACAGCTATTTACATAAAAATAATGTTCCTAAAAGTACAAAAATAAAAGCTTTAAAGTAAAATTAACAAATCAATAAAAGAAGTGTTTTAAAAAGAAAGAGAAATCAAAGAAAGAAGAATCTCTCCTGCACTTGCTTATGTGCGCAAGTGCAGGGAGAGAAAGGAAAAACTAAAAAAAAGTGTTTATTATAAAAAATAAAACCACTAAACCAAAAAGTTTTTAACAAAAAAGGTGCACTACTACTTTAGATCAACTAAATTGTACAAAGACTTAGAAAATAAAGAGTGTAAATAACAGTTTTTAATGTTTTTAAAGCACAGCTGCGGAGCTCCACAAATGTGCGACCTGTTAGTAGTAGTCGTAGTAATATTATTATTATTATTATTATTATTATTATTATTATTATTATTATTATTATAATATGAAGGACGTATGAAGGTACCTCCTTCATACCTTCACTGTTAAGATCAGCTCCTAATTAAAATATAATTTATATTGTTTTCTAATTAAACAAAATGCTGAAAACATGACATCAGTAAATCAGAATATATGCTCAACTAAACCAGAGTGAAAAAACTACTAATGCAAATATTAAATACATAACAAGCAAAGAAGAAACGACAAAACCAACTGAGGATTACAAGAGGACCAAAGAACCAGGAATACGAGAGAAAAGAGGAACGAACAAACGAACGAACGAACGAACGAACGAACGAACGAACGAAAGAAAGAAAGAGAGAGCCTCTTACATCAAGAGTGTGCAGCAGTGTGGAGTAGTGGTCAGGGCTCTGGACTCTTGACCAGAGGGTCGTGGGTTCAATCCCAGGTGGGGGACACTGCTGCTGTACCCTTGAGCAAGGTACTTTACCTAGATTGCTCCAGTAAAAACCCAACTGTATAAATGGGGAATTGTATGTAAAAATAATGTGATATCTTGTAACAATTGTAAGTCGCCCTGGATAAGGGCGTCTGCTAAGAAATAAATAATAATAATAATAATATTTACTAGATATAAATATTAACTAAACCCAGGATCGCCTCGTACAGTAAAGTCTCTTAAATCGACAGGATGAACTCAAGCTGCAGTTTGGAATCGCAGTTGGAATTGTAGCAGTTTTTCGAATTTCGAACTGTAGCACTGTTCGGTTGTCATGGAAACCGCAGTGAACGCAATGAGCCGTGAGATACGCGATCCTGAAGAGGGGAGAAGAACAACACAAACTGAAAGTGTGAGAGAAAACCCTGACGGAGGCTCTTCCGTGACCGGCGAGTGAACAAGATCTGGAGCCCAAACATCCTAGCCTTTTCAGACTAGCACACCCGAGCCGAGCCGAGCCGAGCCGAGCCGAGCCGAGCCCCCCCCAGCGCGGGTGTGTTCACACTGCAGCTCAAAGAAGAAGCTGCCTGTGGAACGTGACGTCAGATTCCACGGACACGCGCGCACAGAGGAGTGCTGTGGATTTGTTTTGAGAATGGATCCCGAGGTCGGACTGTCCCAAACGATAAAGTACCAAAAGATTTCACACGAATACACAAATATGGGTTTGTGTGTCACATGCTGCTGACTGCAAATACAAACCGAATAATTTCATTTAATATTATTAAAGTTAGATTAACTACTACTAATAATAACTTAAAAAAGTTACAGATAGTATTTAAAAATGTCAGTAAACGCATCAGAAAAATAGATTTAAAGCAGGCTTATTAAAAACAAAATCTAAACGAAACATTAAAGAGATTTTTCTGTACAGCTTGTTTTTATACATGCAATGTTAATAGATGGGATTTTTTTAAATGATCGAATTGAATGTGATTTTCAGATACTTTGCACATTTCCAATATACGGAGCTTATTTATTTCTTTATTTATTTTCTGTTAAGGACTGGTTTATAAAGTAACCACAAAATAATATGCGCGATTACTGATCACTTTATTCATTAGAAAAAATGATAATGCTTTATATTACGTGGCATAAATTAATATTAAACTGATATTAAATGAATGTTAAATTGCATATTAAATTTACGTTCAATTATTCCTTGTTACTTTCCATTGACATTCAAGTCAGATTAACTGTATTTTCAATAAGAGGAAATTATTACATATTTTCAACGGTAACAAAACGTGATATAAATGGCCGTGACGTGCCATTACATTTTCAATCGATATTTGGTTAACATTTAGCAAGAAACCAGCTGGTGCACATTTATTAAATATTAATTTAACATTCATTTAATATCAATTGCATATCTATTTAATATTAATTTATGTCACGCAATATAAAGCGTTGCTGATAAATACATGGAACTCAATTCATGAAGCAGCAGCAGACCTTGCAGTTCACACACTGTAAGGTTTGATTTGTCTCTCTTTTAAATGATCCCTGTCAGCGTTAAACAATTTAAAGGAGAAATACTTTCCAGAAGACAAGTCTCTGAATTCAACACGTCGGCGCCGGTCACTGCAGGTCTGTGACCAAGAACTGCGTCCATTAAGACATCAGATTTACTTTCTTTGCGGTCTGACGCTTTTATTGTTATGATCTTTTATTTTTTTTAATCCTGTTTTATTATTTTTATTTTTTTCCACGCAGGAGTTCACACTCCAGAGTTGTCATTTCCACAGAGCAGACACCCCCCCACACATCACCAGTAATATCAACGCTGAGATCGCCCGGGCTGTGCTCTGATGCCCAGCGATCCACTTGGCACCCCCACACTGAGCCCCTGGTAGCTGTACGACAGAGTGCACCTCAACCAGGAAGCCGTCCAGGTCTTTGATAAATCCCTCAAGGATACAGCCATGGGCCACAGCCCAGCCAGCCCCCCCAAGCGCAGCATACAACCAGTGAGGAGACCCCCTGGAGCCACAGGACACACACCTGTGAGGAGACCCCCTGGAGCCACAGGACACACACCAGTGAGGAGACCCCCTGGAGCCACAGGACACACACCAGTGAGGAGACCCCCTGGAGCCACAGGACACACACCAGTGAAGAGACCCCCTGGAGCCACAGGACACACACCAGTGAGGAGACCCCCTGGAGCCACAGGACACACACCAGTGAGGGACCCCCCTGGAGCCACAGGACACACACCAGTGAGGGAGACCCCCTGGAGCCACAGGACACACACCAGTGAGGAGAGACCCCCTGGAGCCACAGGACACACACCAGTGAGGGAGACCCCCTGGAGCCACAGGACACACCTGCGAGGGGGCCATCCCACCCCTCACCCCACACAGCACAGCACGACCGAACACTGCCTGAGCTGTTGCAACCCAGAGCAGCACAGCCCAGCCAGGACCAGCCAGACCCAGAGCCCCTCCCAAGACCAACCAGCCGCAGCACCAGCTCAGCTACGCTGGAGCCCTCGCTCAGCCAGCCCCCTGCCACCACTGAGCTGGGTGAGATAAAACAGCTCCCTTGACACCCTCTGCTCAAGACTGCTGGACTGAGGGACCCGCAGCACTCGGGTAGTACACAGGAAACCCTAGTTTACCTGGGAAAATACATATTTACTTAATGTTGTAATTTGCATTTTGTTTTATTACAAATAATAGAAATTTAAAAGAAAAAGAAAAAAGATATCTCTTTCAATCAGCTGCTGAAGATCCAGGGTCTGTAGTCCTCGGTCTTCAGGCTGAAGAGCACAGACCCTGAGTTTGTTCTCAATGTAAATAATATTGATAGTATGATCCTATTAGAGACGTGGTGCCGTGCAGATGTGCCACTCACTGTCCTTCAGGCTACAGGGAGATCATAGTGTCCTCCCTGAAACACAGCACAGTCACACACAGCAGGGACTCGGGGGTACTACTAGTGTGGCACAGAGGGGAGCTCGCCCAATCCATCGGCTCAATTAAACAAGGACAGACACACACACGGCTCAAAATAAACAAAAACGCAGTCCAGGTGAAACTGACGTTTACCTGTGTGCAGCCTGCAGCCCTCCCTCTGAATCCCCAAACTACTAGGGCTGGAAGGGTTTAAACGTTTAAACGGTAAACGTGGATTCAAAATATTTTCGTTTAAAATTTGTATTATACGTTTAAACGCAACTTAACAGTAAAATATATTATCAAATTATTTTTGCATATTTTCCGCAGATATGTTTCCCTTTCTCTGGTTTTCCCCTTTAAGGAAACCTGACCTGTTCTTCCACGTGATCACTCTAAACACGTCTTGCATAAATTAAGGACAGACCCGCTTCCTGCGTTGTTGTGTATCTCCATCACATTGCCTTTTTACAGGTCTTATAGGGCTCTATGGAATCTGTGTTAACGAGAGCACAGACGGAATCAAAAGAATATTAACGAGGAATTAAGCGCTGTACGAAAAAAATGCATTTGCAGTAGAGCATTAAGCTTGAGATTTACATATTTGAAGGGATAATGTGAAACTAATGGTCAGTACAGGCCGTGGCGTAACTTTGGTTTCAAAGTGGGTGAATGGGTGGCTGGGGGGCGGTTTCTGTAGCTGGGTTATAAATGAGACGGGGTATTCTGTAAGGGATAAACAACGAGAAGGGATGAATCAGTGAAAATAATTAATTCACCGTTCGAGTGTGTTAAATAAATGCAAGCATGGAAAATAAACAGAAACCTTTTTAAGGACTTAATTAGACAACACTGTTTTTAACGTCTGTATTACAACACACAAAGTACTCCTCACACAGACTGCTATTACAGCAGCCACTTCGAACAATACCATCCCAGTGTTCACACAGAGAAGATTTATGGTAGTGAAACCACGGGCATAGCAGTAATATAGAATTGATCAAGTTCAAAACTGAAAGTTATGAAACACGCCCATCTGTTTGCTTTGGAGCGCCCCACACTGTACTAAAAAAAAAAAAAAAAACCCTGTTTTTAAAGTGAACAATACTATTTTTCAATACAATTAGATAAAACAATACTCAATCCAATGAAGACGAACGCAAACCAAATGGAAAAAGTAGAAGCCTGTAGGTTTACGGTTTTGTGTTGTTCACCTTGCCCGCGGTGTGAATAAGTTCATTTAGATTAACTGAATTACATTTTTTTTAAACGCTAAAAACAGAAATCAGAAAAAAGGGAATCAGAACAAAATAACACCAATTCCATAGGGCCCTAGTGTTAGTGCTGTACATTATTTCAGTAAAGTGAATAGCCTGTGTGATTCCATAGGGCCCTAGTCTTAGTACTGTGCATTATTTCAGTAAAGTGAATAGCCTGTGTGATTCCAAAGGGCCCTAGTCTTAGTACTGTACATTATTTCAGTAAAGTGAATAGCCTGTGTGATTCCATAGGGCCCTAGTCTTAGTACTGTACATTATTTCAGTAAAGTGAATAGCCTGTGTGATTCCATAGGGCCCTAGTGTTAGTACTGTACATTATTTCAGTAAAGTGAATAGCCTGTGTGATTCCATAGGGCCCTAGTCTTAGTGCTGTACATTATTTCAGTAAAGTGAATAGCCTGTGTGATTCCATAGGGCCCTAGTGTTAGTACTGTACATTATTTCAGTAAAGTGAATAGCCTGTGTGATTCCATAGGGCCCTAGTCTTAGTGCTGTACATTATTTCAGTAAAGTGAATAGCTTGTGTGATTCCATAGGGCCCTAGTGTTAGTACTGTACATTATTTCAGTAAAGTGAATAGCCTGTGTGATTCCATAGGGCCCTAGTCTTAGTACTGTACATTATTTCAGTAAAGTGAATAGCCTGTGTGATTCCATAGGGCCCTAGTCTTAGTACTGTGCATTATTTCAGTAAAGTGAATAGCCTGTGTGATTCCATAGGGCCCTAGTCTTAGTACTGTACATTATTTCAGTAAAGTGAATAGCCTGTGTGATTCCATAGGGCCCTAGTCTTAGTACTGTGCATTATTTCAGTAAAGTGAATAGCCTGTGTGATTCCATAGGGCCCTAGTCTTAGTACTGTGCATTATTTCAGTAAAGTGAATAGCCTGTGTGATTCCATAGGGCCCTAGTCTTAGTACTGTGCATTATTTCAGTAAAGTGAATAGCCTGTGTGTGATTCCATAGGGCCCTAGTCTTAGTACTGTGCATTATTTCAGTAAAGTGAATAGCCTGTGTGTGATTCCATAGGGCCCTAGTCTTAGCACTGTGCATTATTTCAGTAAAGTGAATAGCCTGTGTGATTCCATAGGGCCCTAGTCTTAGCACTGTGCATTATTTCAGTAAAGTGAATAGCCTGTGTGATTCCATAGGGCCCTAGTCTTAGTACTGTGCATTATTTCAGTAAAGTGAATAGCCTGTGTGATTCCATAGGGCCCTAGTCTTAGTACTGTGCATTATTTCAGTAAAGTGAATAGCCTGTGTGATTCCATAGGGCCCTAGTCTTAGTACTGTACATTATTTCAGTAAAGTGAATAGCCTGTGTGATTCCATAGGGCCCTAGTCTTAGTACTGTGCATTATTTCAGTAAAGTGAATAGCCTGTGTGATTAAGGCACCAAAAAGAACGACGAATAAATGTCTGTTACAAAGTGCTTACACCTTTTTATCTGTCCATATTTTATTGTGTGTTCAACAGGACATCTGCAATTACAGAACAGCTTTTAATTATTCAAGCGAGCTGAACCGAGAAGCCGTGAAAGAGAGGGACGCTGGGAAATGAAGTCTTTATTTTTTCACCTGAATGCGCAGGTGCCGTTGTGAAGGAGAGGGACGCTGGGAAATGAAGTCTTTATTTTTTCACGTGAATGCGCAGGCGCCGCTGTGAAGGAGAGGGACGCTGGGAAATGAAGTCTTTATTTTTTCACGTGAATGCGCATGCGCCGCTGTGAAAGAGAGGGACGCTGGGAAATGAAGTCTTTATTTTTTCACGTGAATGCGCAGGCACCGTTGTGAAGGGGAGGGACTCTGGGAATGAGTATTGTTTCAGACAACGGCTTCGATTTTTAATGAAAAAAAATACATCAAGTTTTTTGGTTCTGGACATGTTTTGTTTCCTGCCAACAATATACAAGTGAATTAAACAAAAAAATGTAGTCTTGTCACTGTGTTTGTAAGTTTAATTTAAATAGAGTTGTTGTTTTTTAATGTTTTTTCGATGTTGGATACACACACTTTTTATGGAGCTTCTGGAGAAATGGTACGTTGTAAAATCGACTAGGAATGTTTATTTTGCTATTAAAATAGATTACATTTTAGTGCTAACGTACAGTCCTCCTTTATGCTTTTATGTTTACCATTGGTACGCACTTTGAATAACAAACCAAGGTTAAAATATGACTTAAAATAGTGGAAGTAAAATATAAAAATATGAAATGAGTGAAACATTAAATTTATGGCCGGTTAAACG
>JAHFZB010000999.1:0-18943 GCA_036884735.1 Huso huso
CAATAATAATACATCTCAAATCTGTTTAAATAGCTTCTTTTAAACTAGAAGAAATAAATACAGCTAGATTGAACAATCCTGCCTGTCACACAATACTACTCAGTTTAATTGTAACCATTGGGTTTTATTCTGGGAGCAGGTGCAGGGGCTCCTCCCTAGTTAATCAAGCCAATCTATCAATTAAGCCAATCTATCAATTAACCTCCCTATTTAAGCCCTGTGTCAAACACTCATTCTGTCTGTTTTTTGCATTTGCTTGTTGTCACACAGCGCTGCAGAACCCACTTGTCGTTTTCATTTCTGCAGTCTGTGCTTCCCTGTGCATCGCCAGGCTTTCGATTACATTGTTACATTTTCAGTGCTTTAGTTGTGAGAACATGTAATAGAAGCGGCTTGCCAAGCTTGTTTAAATTTGTATGCTTTTTTGTTTGATGGCGCTGCATCTTATGCTCTGCCGCGCCTCTTATGTTTCACCATGCTCTGTGTTTCGTTGTGCTCTTTCTTGTTTGTACAATCCTGAGCCTGCCGCCTTGGTCCCGCTGACCCATTCAGGCTCCACAATTCCTAGCAATACATTAATTCATACTCAAATATTTCATTACTGCCGTGCCCCTTATGCTCACGACTGTGTTCGTTCTGTCTACATTAATGATGAAGTGGCAATGTTTGTTACCCACACCTCTGAGTGGGCTCCAATAATGGCACCCGTAGTGATACGTGCATTGAATCAATATTGTTTCTGTCCTTCAGCAGTAGTCTCGTTCTATCTTGTAATGCTCCCTATGCAGTCTGCTGCTCCTTGACCAGGCAATTCATTCCGCAGTAGTCTTTCTGTCCTTCAGCAGTAGCATGCTCACTGTAAGCTACAAGCTCTCTCTCACAAATCAAGCTCACCATCGCAAGTCCAACAGTTGCAGGTTTCTGCTGCTAGAGGTCTCCCTTGTTCCAAGAGTGAAATTCTCCAGTTATTAGATATTTTGGTGAACATAGTTATTTTAAATATATTCAGTAATATCAGTAATATCTGATACATCCCCCATGTGGGGACCGTACAGTAAATCATTTGTTGTTCACTTCCTGATATTTTTTCGTCCCAACAGAATATTGCTCGTATGCCTATCTCTCCGTCGGGACCACCAGAGGCTTCCTCCCAATCAAGGGGTTTTCCTCTCCGCTCAGCAGGTGAGATTAGTCTTTAATAATAATTCATTAAAAAAAAAATCCTCCCTGCAAAAACACGTGGGGATGCTGGAGCCATCAGTTGAATAAATAATGAATTGATTAATTAAGGCTCCAGCCACATGTGCATGAGTAGTGTGATCACAGGTGTTCGTGAGATTGGTGATGGTGAAGGTGCGGTGTGGGACTGGGCACTGCTTGTTGTTTTTGTATTGTAAATAAATTTGTGTAAGCGTTTGAACTGTAGCGTTTCTGGTCTCTGAGTCTCCTTACCGACGCACCCCATCACGCTTAGATATTAACCTATGTTTCTTTACTGACCCTTATTTTTTATGTTTTTTGCATTGATGGTGCAGATGCGGGGAGTTGGGGGTCCTCTTTTGGGGGCAATTCACTTCCTAACCTTAGGCCCAGCCGAGCTGGCCTCAACCTCCAAGAGCAAGGTTCAAGACAGTGGCGGAGCAATAGCAGGTGCAGGGGGTGCAACTGCACTCGGGCCCATGCACTCAGATGGCCCCGGAGGGGTTTGAAAGTTTGGATTTTCTTTTAATTATTATTTTTTTAACAATGAAAATATCCTTCGCATTTATATTTACAGATGTTGCAGTTGCACATTTGTGTCACTGTAGCTGCCGTTGTGCGGTGCCAGTAATTCAAATTGTATCCTCCCTCATTTCAACAGGTATCGCTATTGTCTTAATTATCCTAACTTTTTTTCCTCCTGTAACTGTCTTTGCATGGAGGGTGGTACGAGACACGGTTTTATGTTCTCTCAACGTCTCTTTTTTGAACTCCACGACTGTTTATGCTTTAGTCTAGTGATAGCTTAGTATTGCAAACTAGTTTCCCCCATCTTCATGGAAGGTTTTGGGGTAGGGGAGACCGGCGACAATTGTAACATTTTTTTACATTTCTCTCCATTACTCACAGATGATTTGAGCTAGTTTGACCAGACTTTGACACATACAACTTACATCTGTCCTCTACCAATCCCCATACCTGTTTTAAGAGCTGATATACATATGGCAAGAGCGCTTGAAATGTAAGGTGTCCGATGTTACAACTGACCCCATGGCCAGGGTCAGTTGTAACGGGGGGTGGGGTCAGATGTAACATTCTGTGAAGAATAATTAAATAAATAAATAAACACATTTAATTTTAACTCAAGAATTTAATGTTTTATTGAATAAGATCAATTTTCACATGAAACAAATATGTTTGTTTTTATTTAACTTTTTATTGAAAAAAATGTTCACATAAGGCATTTTTTGTTTGCCTACTTCCAAAACTTTTTAACATCCCTAAAATTATAGGGCTGATCAAGCAAGATTAAGTCACTCTGAATCACAATTGTGATATACAGACGTGCTCAAATTTGTTGGTACCCTTACAGCTCATTGAAATAATGCTTCATTCCTCCTGAAAAGTGGTGAAATTAAAAGCTATTTTATCATGTATACTTGCATGCCTTTGGTATGTCATAGAATAAAGCAAAGAAGCTGTGAAAAGAGATGAATTATTGCTTATTCTACAAAGATATTCTAAAATGGCCTGGACACATTTGTTGTACCAACCCCTTAGAAAAGATAATAAATAATTGGATTATAGTGATAGTTCAAACTAATTAGTTTCTTTAATTAGTATCACACGTCTCCAATCTTGTAATCAGTCATTCAGCCTATTTAAATGGAGAAAAGTAGTCACTGTGCTGTTTGGTATCATTGTGTGCACCACACTGAACATGGACCAGAGAAAGCAAAGGAGAGAGTTGTCTGAGGAGATCAGAAAGAAAATAATAGACAAGCATGGTAAAGGTAAAGGCTACAAGACCATCTCCAAGCAGCTTGATGTTCCTGTGACAACAGTTGCAAAATATTAAGAAGTTTAAGGTCCATGGAACTGTAGCCAACCTCCTGGGCACGACCGCAAGAGGAAAATCGACCCCAGATTGAACAGAAGGATAGTGCAAATGGTAGATAACTGCCAAAGAGATACAAGCTGAACTCAAGGTGAAGGTACGTCAGTTTCTGATCGCACCATCCATCGACTTTTTTGAGCGAAAAGTGGGCTCCATGGAAGAAGACCCAGGAGGACTCCACTTTTGAAAAAAAAACATAAAAAGACAGACTGGAATTTGCTAAAATGCATATTGACAAGCCACAATCCTTCTTGGAGAGAATGTTCTTTGGACAGATGAGTCAAAACTGGAGCTTTTGGCAAGTCACATCAGCTCTATGTTCACAGACGACACCAGGAAAAAATGAAGCTTTCAAAGAAAAGAACACCATACCTAGAATGAAACATGGAGGAGGCTCGGTTATGTTTTGGGGCTGCTTTGTTGCGCCTGGCACAGGGTGCCTTGAATCTGTGCAGGGCACAATGAAATCTCAAGACTATCAAGGCATTCTGGAGCTAAACGTACTGCCCATTGTCAGAAAGCTCTGTCTCAGTCGCAGGTCATGGGTCCTCCAACAGGATAATGACCCAAAACACACAGCTAAAAGCACCCAAGAATGGATAAGAACAAAACATTGGACTATTCTGAAGTGGCCTTCTATGAGTCCTGATCTGAATCCTATCGAACATCTATGGAAAGAGCTGAAACTTGCAGTCTGGAGAAGGCACCCATCAAACCTGAGACAGCTGGAGCAGTTTGCTCAGGAAGAGTGGGCCAAACTACCTGTTAACAGGTGCAGAAGTCTCATTGAGAGCTACAAAAAAACGTTTGATTGCAGTGATTGCCTCTAAAGGTTGTGCAACAAAATATTAGGTTAGCGGTCCCATCATTTTTTTGTCCATGCCATTTTCATTTGTTTTATTATTTACAATATTATGTTGAATAAAAAATCAAAAGCAAAGTCTGATTTCTATTAAATATGGAATAAACAATGGTGGATGCCAATTACTTTTGTCAGTTTCAAGTTATTTCAGAGAAAATTGTGCATTCTTCGTTTTTTGTGGAGGGGTACCAACAAATTTGAGCACGTCTGTATGAACATTTTGTTTCCTTCAGTGCATGATTCATGTGCCCAAATACAGTATAGTTCAGCTAATGGTGTATGAGGTCAATTGTAACACGCGTTACAACTGGCCACAACCCAGGGAGCCATTACTAAACCTCATGATCCAGCAAGAAAAAAACAAAACTAAGAACAATCAATTGTGTCAGTTATAAGTACAGAGATCAGGGATGAGAATGCTAAAAGCCTGGATCCATAAACTGGATAACACAGGTATATATCACAAAAAGAAAATTGAGGGAAAAAATTACTCTACTAAGTCAAAAATTAATTTTTATACATACTATTTCAGGGCTTTGGCACAGAGAGCTCCTCTTCCACAGGCAGACAGAGACTTGAACGGAGCATGTGCAGAGTGAATGATGGCACTCTAGCTTGCGTCTGATTGGAGAGATTCAAGGTGTTACAACTGTCCCCGGTCTCCCCTGCTATTCAGCACAGACATTTGCAGTTATATTCTGCATGCATGATTCATCCTGTAGTTTAGGCAGAAGCTGTTGAGTGCTGCTGCGGGTACCGAAATAAACTACAGCAAATCAACATGCCTGTATTTCTCATAATAATAATAATAATAATAATAATAATAATAATAATAATAATAATAATAAAATGTTTCCTACGTGAGACAATTTCTGCAAATGTCTGTGCAGAATTGTGAATTCTGTAATAATGTCTGCGATCACAGAATTGTGGAATCCTGGTAGGATTGGTGATTAAGATTAAAAGAAAATAGTGTAGTGCTGGATGTAAAGATGTATGCAAAATAAAATGAAAGTAGGCGAGTAGAAAACGTTCTTATTACGTACTGTTTCATACATGCTAACATTCTGACAATTAAATATAGTTAATTATTGAACACTTGATTTGGTATGTTTGATGTTTATAAATAAGGGTTAAATTAAAGTTTGGGGAGAGGGGCCCACAATATTGTCCTGCACTGGGGCCCATATTTCTCTTCCTCCGCCACTGGTTCGAGAGCCAGAGGGGACCCTCAGCCAAATCTCTTAACAATCTCTCTATCATTCCAGGTTACCCTGGGGGCAGCATACATGCTCCTCTGCCTTGGAGGCTGTTCCATTCAGTCTCACCTCTGAAAGGGGTCTCTCCTCTGAGAGGGTGCCTCTCCCTGTGCCAGGGGAAACCCTGTATTCTTTACGAACACCTTGCTTTCACCTATGCCAGTGTTCCTCTCCGGCCTCTTTGCATGTTCATTTCCTTCTCTCTTTCAGAATTCCTGTCGCCCTGCATGGCTCTGTCTCGGAGGTCTCGTCGTGCCGATCTCCCTAAGCGTAGGCATTCCTTGTTAGTCGGGGTGACTTCTAGTCTTCTCAAATTTATTTTATATCCTTCTCTTTATTTTCCCCTTGGGGGAAGTAACACTTGCTTCCCAGCCTTCTGTCTCACCTCCGCACGGACAGCTCTCTGCGAGTCAAGGGGAAAGCAATGTCATCTTCCAAAGCATGTCATCTTCCTAAAGTCACGAGCACATCTTTCCTATTTCAAGTCCCAGGACTTACTCTTCACAGCCCTTGCTCCTGTTCAGTGAATAGCAAAATTGCAACATATTTCTTGCAATTTATTTGTAGTTACTAAAATACAACTTCTAGAACAAACTAACAATCCTGTTTGACACAAATATGTTTTTTTTTTTACATCACCTAGAAATTTAGCATTAAGACCTAATTAAAGAAAATAACTATATGAACATAATTTAGATATTTTATTTAGCATCATGTAAACAAAGAAACTACAAAATGATATTGCAAAAGTCTAATTCAATATGTTAATGTAACATTCGACTTTATGAAGCATCATTAGTTGATTCTATAGAGTGATGCACAACTTTTAGCCATGGCTGTAAATAGTAAAGCTGGGGTAGCGCTAGCCGTATTGACGGCACCTTTACTTTCTTAGCTGTGTTTTACATTTTCAATCAGATTTCTATGTGTGTCTACTGGAGCTCAGGTTTCCCATCCCATTGTCACTGTAGTATTTGTCTGAGCAAAACCAAAAAAATACTTTTTTGAAATCCACTGAATGAAAAAAAACTCTTAACCCCCCAGGACTTCAATCCCACAATTCACTGCAGAGATGAAGCATTTTTAAGGAAAAAAAAAATCATATCAAATATGTAAAGGAAAGCGCTTATAAATGCTTATAAATAAAATTGATGACAACAGGTTCTATATTAAATAACACTTATTGAGTGATACTCAATAATTGTGTAAACAAGGAGAACCGAGGGACTGCATTGTTTTGTGTGAGTAATTAACACATTTTATTCCATTTAAATAAAATTCTAAAAGGTAATTACTTGGAAAATGTGTGTTTTGGCACACCCCTAGTTAAAAATACCGTTGGAAACCACTCAGCTAAGAGCCGTGTTTGGAGTGAAAGTCATTGGTCTATCTGGTTGTTGCATTTCATAAAATACATTAGACCGACAGCTCGATGCCATGATAACTATCTGAATGCCAAGATTATTTTTTCAATGAATATTGTGAATGCTATTTAGAGGCACAGGCATTTCAGCAGAAAATAACAATTGATCTTGGAGTAGCAGATCTAGTTCTGTGAGCCAAGAAAAAACTATTATCACAGCATGAATTGAAGCAGGGGACACCTTTTCACAGCCACAGCAAAACCTAAAGTCTTTAACTGCTAAGTGACTGCTTGATAGCTGCCTCCCTGTACCATCTTCGAGGTTAGTCCTACACAATTTTCTCACAGTCAAGATCGACAAGAAGTGGTGCACATCGGCCTACAAATCCCCGTCGTCAGATCACCACCGAAGCCCTGCTGGAATCTTCAATCTGCAGATTGGTCTGGTTATACGACAACTGTCGAGAAAACCATTTGCCAGATCCCACCAACACCGGCCAACTAAAACAACCGCCAATACCAGTTTTACACCCCTTGCTGGTCACCTCAAAGCGAAGCACTGTTCCAGCAGTACAAAGCCGACAACAATCCAGACCTGGCAGACCTTTTTACCAACGTTCCAGTTCTGGCAAAATACACAAAGAATGGAAGATTACAAGACTACCAATGTAGTCAATGACCCCAAAATCTACTGGTCAATATCCCGTCTCAGCACTTGCTACAAGCTGATCGAGCGACTTATTTGGGAAAACATAAGCTGATCCTGGAGCAAGTGATCCCCAAAGAGCAAGCAGGTTTCAGTGCCGGTCGTAACTGTTGTGATCAGGTTCTGGCCTTGACAGACTATATAGACTGGTCAGAGTGCACTCTCTTGATCTACCCCTCCTAGTATGCACTGAATTTGTCTGACCTAAGAACCATATTACTGGATCCTCAGATAATGTATTATTCACCACTTTGTCATTGTAGATATAACACGTTGTAGTCCTAACTTGTTGCATCCTATTTCATATTGTATTCTACTGGTATTATTGCACTTACTGTAAACTATACTGTATTTAAATATATCATCTTGCATTGTAACCCTGTACTGCCCTGTAATACTCCTCAATAAATTAATAATAAAAACACCAGCGACATTCCACCCACCACAATGACCTTTCTCAGATTCCTCTGTGTGGACAATTGCTTGTCAGGTTAATTAGCTGCTAATATAAATGACCCAACCAGCCACACATGAACTTTGAACATCCCTGACAAGGATTGACCCTCAACACCAGCGACATTCCACCCACCACATCTTCAGAGTCTGTGTTCAAATAAACATGTTGACTTTTATTGTTGTCTGTGTCATTTCTTCACTGCTTATTCCTCCATTTCTTCACTGGTTATTCCTCAATTTCTTACCACTGAAATAAACTATTTAACAAGACTGTGTGCATTGTTAATTAATAGCATTGGCATAGTAGAGATATTGGTCTGAACCCCACGATGTTTACTGTAGCCTGCTGTACCTAGGAGGCGCTACGCTAGGATAAAATGTACATTTAAGTATAGGTAAGGATAGCCTTGCCATTTCTTGTGCAAGGCATGCATGAAATCATTCCATATCCTGGATTGTTGTTGTTTTAAACTATGGTTTTGCTTGATCCTAGAATGATTCTTGCAGGTTTCTTTTTGGTATGGGCATTGATAAATGTGTATTTCTGTATCAAAATGTTTTCTTTTACAATCATTTTACCAGTACAAAACCACTCAAAACAATAATTTAACAGTTACTTTCTACTTTTTTTGTAGTTTGCTTCAATAATGTTACAATCGTTGTATTCCCTTGTGGATAATTTTGCTTCAAAATAGTGCCCAGTTTCATTTTCTTTCACAAGACAAATTGCACACGTTATGTGAAGTCCATGTTGATAAACCATGTACCATGTCTTCTTTCTTCAGTATCTTTGAATAATTTTGACAGTTGACTAAAAACCTGTTTTCAGCATTTGCAATGGTGGTCTTTCTCTGAATTGTATCCAATTACTGAAAGTCCCAAGCCTGCATAGACTGCAGAGGATTGTGATGCTGTATAGATGCCGGACTCCAGTTTCAAAGGCAATGACTAGTTTATATCTGTGAGTATTGAGAGCTTTGATGTATTCACCTCTGCAGCTGGGACGCCTAACAGGAGACTTGTTGCTAGGCAACCAATTGAGCAGACAGGCTCGCCTGTCGCTGAGCCGATGTCTGGATTAGCATGCCTGGGGAGGCTGCGTGCAGCTCAAAAGGTGTCTGCACCACAGCTGGAGGCGACTGCACCGCAATGCTACACAGAGGGGAGCTTTGTTTACATCAAGGAGGAGAGCATCCACGCCGCAGGATTAATTACTGCAGAACCCTTCAACTGCAAGACGGTGCCTGTGAAGGCTCTACTCAGCCAGGACCGTCACAACGACCCAGAGTCGCTGGGAGGCCGGGACTTCGGGAGCCTCAGCAGTAGGTCAGTTTAGGGTATGTTGATCCCAAACAGTATAGAGAGGGTTTGCGTAGTGTAGTAGGTTCCTGGAGTGGGACGTCTCGTTTAGTGAGGCTAGCACTCGCCGTGTGTGGTAAAACTATTTTTAGCTTTAAATGTGACACTAGGGCTACCATTGTTTGTACCCTAGTGTTAGCACTTGTATTGAATTAAATCTGCGTGCCTGTGTGGCATGTCAACACCCAATGCTGTGTGTCTGCCTCATTATTATTCAGTGATGGCCCACATATGTAATATCACCCTGTTACAACCTCTGACAGGATTCTAACCTCAATCCCAAGGTTTACCATCCATGATAACTAAACAAAGAAGAACACATACATGAACCAAAGAGAAACAGCCCGCGTGTAACATCCCACCAGGCTTACTAAACTAAGAAGCACACATACATTAACCAGTGCCGCGGCCCGCCCACAAATCAGGTGATGCGGCCCAATACCCTTGAGCGCTATAAATTGTAGTCCGACTACACCAGTCCTGTGCCCATGGCAACAGGACCATATTTAAAATCTTGTTTTACTTCTATATCTTTGGTCACACAGGTCTGAGGCATCCACAGTGACGGGACAGCAGCAGGACACACCAGACAGGACAACCAGGTAAGTATTGAATAAAATGTTTATTGCACAAGCCCTACTATTTTTATTACAGAAAAATATTAAATCTAACTATTAAAATAGGTTTACAAATATGCTAACATTTGGTTTTCATGTTTCCCCTGGCCAAGTCATCAGTAGCAGAAGTGGTTGCACTATCCACCCCCAATTTAGTAATAGTAGCCTAATTCACCTCACCCACAGCCGAGGGAGCCACTCTGCCACTGAGCCAAACCGACAGACTATGGCGGATCAGCCGTGTACACTTTCCGATTTGTGCTGCAAAGAGTCCACTCCAACTGAGCTCTGGTTCCAGGAATGGCACTTCCAGTCATGCAGCACACCAGCAGGAGTCACAGCACCGCCCCGCCCCGTGTTCAAGAGGCTGGAGTGTTCTGGTTCATAAGAGTCAAGGCAAGATAGTGCAGTTAAAATCCTAATTACTGTTATTCATTGTACTTAATTCCCAACAGCTATGTCTATTTATTTAAGCAATCCCTTCTATTTGGCAAATAACTAAAACTGTTGTATTCTCTATAGATCACACATATTATGCAATTACTGTAAGGGTGCTAAAGTACCTCAGTTTCCAGAAGAACTATAGTAGACAATTTAAAAGCACCTGAAATCTTCAGTTAGCCAACTACTGTAATAAAATAACTAAAACAGCCACTAATACAATCAGTAGCAAAACTGATACAAAAAAAGGCAAAGTGCAGCAGTCAGTCTTATAATACTTTGTCTAATACAAAGTTAAACTATATATATATAATCTTTCCCTCCAGTAAACATGCGACAAGCAAAAATTACTATGCTGTATTTAATACAGTATGATCAGAGCATAAGCTATATAGGAAAATGCAGCAGTAAAAAACTTGGTCTAATACTAAATTTAAGCAGGATATTTCTTTGTACAAACACAATACGGCAAGCAGAATGCAGAGTTTAGCACCATATACCCGGAAAGTATACTATATATATATATATGCAGCAAGCAAGCAAGAAGTGTAGGCTAATTTTTCTAATACAACAAGTGCAATATAAATTCTCTTTACATAACTCACAAGCACTTGGTGTTCAAGTCGTTCTCGGACAATCCAAAACACCTGCTTTCCACCGGCGCTCAGGTTGTTATAATATCAGCTGCTTCCCTGAAGTCTCTCTCGCCCTCCGAGTACTGCTGCCGTCTTCCCAACTCCATTGCAAACCCCGGCTTCACGTCTTCGGTATTGGCTCCCCTTTTGGTCAATGTATGCAGGTTCATTGTTGTTCTCTCCTTCTCCTTCTCCTTCTCCTTCTCCTTCTCCTCAACCGCCGCCGCTGCTGCTCTCCACCTCTCTTTTGAAGCCTGACTTACATACGGTGGCTCTATTGGGCACACCTGTGGACAATCTTGGACAGGTCAGTAGTGTCTGTTGCTAAGCAATTCTCCTGCGTACGTGCTCTGAGTGAAAACAAAACAGTGACATTCCAAAGAAATCATAATGTGTGCACACAATCAAACAAATATCCTTTTACAATAACAGTGAAATAATAAATACATAATACCAAAAAAACACAACTAATAATCCACACAAAGGAATACAAAACATCATTTTAGTCACACGTGACAAGAGAGAAACAGCCTGTGTGTAACATTCCATCAGGAATGTAGACGATGTATTGCTGAAATAATAACCATGGTGAATGTCATTTTAAACCATGAAATGTTTTGCAGAACCTCTTGGTCTGACAGTTTCATTCTTCAGTAATGAGATAATGAGACACAGCGATGCAAAGTAATTACACACTCTGCTTAATTGACTAAAGGAAGAAATAAACCCATCTGTGCTTTCCAATGGAAGACACTTTATTGTACATGACAATTCTCACACACCAGTGTCAGGAAGAGTCAGTTTGTATCATCGTGTGTTCATGATGCCCCCATCCCATTGTAACTGAAGGTGCGAGATTGTAACCCTTATATGCTCTGTACTTGTCGGTTGTAGTAGTCACCCCCAGAAAGAAATCTAGTAAATTAGTTAAACAAGATCTGCCCTTCCTATAATGTTGTTACTATAATATACAGTATAAATATTCTTCTTGCTGTTTCCATGATTTTACCTGTGATTGATTGATGTTAAACTTCTAGGTCTTAAGTTCCCTGGGTAACATTGATCTCCTTTTTAAATATAGGAACACTATTGCAAATTCTCCAGTCCAATGGAATGGCTCCTTTTATTTATATATGCTTTTACACAATACAGATATGTGCATATAGTCATCGAAGTACCTGTATTTATCAAAAAATAATGGCCTTTGTGTTAATATTAAACACAAAATGGATACAGAGCAAATAAAAAAAACCAATAAAAAGCCTAGAATGGCTGGGCTCATTGCAGACCAGACATTTGCATTTTTTTGCCTTTTATTTACACAACCATGAAGATGTTAACCTTTATACAAAAACACATTAATACAAAAACAATGTATAGTAACATTTCAAAATAATATTATTAACCAGTCTTGCAGCCTAACACTGTTTTAATAAGATTTACACCCTATCAGAGCCAATAGTAGAATCCCAAATGTTTTCTTTATTACACAATAAAGTAAAAGACTCAAAGGGTCAGGATTTAAAGCAAAAGTACTCCTTTACATGTATCCCCCATTCCACTGGCAAGCTCTGTGCTTCACATGTCACTTATTAAATAAATATGAAACTTAATAGCCTGGAGTCAGTTATCCTATACCAGCATACTGCTTCCAGAAACTGTAAACAACGCTTGTATTTTTATATATTTAAACACTTTAAATCTCTAACAGGTTTATTTACATTTAACCTGTTTTGCTCTCCTGTTTGTTTGTTTTTTTAAAGCTAGACATTATATATGAAAGTTATGCTGTCAACCTCTGTGTGTCAGTGCCCTGCAATGCTGCTTCCTGATTGGTGGATGAAAGTTCTGAGATTTCTGAACCCAAGGGAGGACATCTTCAAATCTTCGCTCAAAGTTACCGTTTGCAGTTTTTTCAATAGAACTAATGTGAAAGCAAGAGAGTCTTGCCAAAATGGAAGAATAAGCTACATAAAGAGTGGCAGAAAAAGGATTACTTTCTGTGAAAGACATGATGTCAACGATCAACAAGAGTGTTTCAGAAATGTAGTTTTTCAAGCCAGCTGGGAGACAAAAAGAAGTCCTTATTTACACTTATCCTTTGGGACTTAAAATGTGGCAAATAATAAATACATTTCTTATTTTGTAAAAATAAAACAAACACATTAGCAGATTATATTTGTCCCAACTGGTTACCATATATGACTGCAACAAGTGATGAAAAGTAAAAACTGTATTTTACTTCATTTGAACCAAACTCTGGTTAAGAGCCTGTCTAGCAATGTCTGTCAGAACACCCACCTAACAGCATTTTAGTAAATGTCATGGAAGTAATCATATATAGAGGTGCCATCAATTATGTGGGTGTATTTATCTAAATAAAATTAAGAAAAAGAATGTTTAACAAGTTGCTACTGTAACTTAATATGTCAGCAGCCTCTGTATCTCTCTGAAGCGTGTGTGTGAATGTACAGAAACCAGGAGCAGAGGACAGTGGGAAATTAAGTGGAGATATACTTAGGACAGAGGGAAGGAGACACATCTTCACACAGGGCATGGTGAGGGTATGGAATGGGCTGCCTGGTCATGTTGTTGAAGCAGAATCACTTGGATCCTCCAAGATCCAACTTGACAAAGTTCTGAGATCAATCAGCTACTTGGAACCAGGTGAGCTTAGATGGGCCGAATGGCCTCCCCTCATTTGCAAATGTTATGTTCTTAAAGGTTTATAGGGACATTGTACTTTAGGTGTTGGAATGGACTTATTTGCTTATTATGCAGGTGTCAGTTATTTATCCTTTACCTGAGCATAACAACATGAAGCGGTACAAACGTATTAAGAACTAAAATGGTGCCGTCAGCATTTGTCTGAGATCGTACCCCTCACCGGACCAATTACACAGAAACACACTTCTCTTCTCTGTTTACTTCTGGCACATGTAATCAACCAAACCTCTGGTATGGTTTCACTGTGCTTCCACCGTGCTAGCTGTCTGCTACACTGAGCAGACATTCTGAGGAAGGGGCTGAACACATGAAATATACATATACCCCAATAACCCTCCAATACCTTCGTATACCCCAATAACCCTCCAATACCTTCATATAACCCAATAACCCTTCAATACCTTCATTCACCCCAATAACCCTCCAATACCTTCATATAACCCAATAACCCTCCAATACCTTCATATACCCCAATAACCCTCCAATACCCCTCCAATACCTTCATATAACCCAATAACCCTCCAATACCTTCATACACCCCAATAACCCTCCAATACCCCTCCAATACCTTCATATAACCCAATAACCCTCCAATACCTTCATATACCCCAATAACCCTCCAATACCCCTACAATACCTTCATATAACCCAATAACCCTCCAATACCTTCATATACCCCAATAACCCTCCAATACCTTCATACACCCTGTGGCAGGGTGACTGGGCGGTGACGTCAGGCAGAAGCAGGAAGGAAAGTACTGACACCAGGGACTGCAGTTTTCCAAACAAAAAAGACGCGGCTGGCCGTTTTTATTAAGCAAAAATAACAAAAATAAATCAAATATTTAAACACAAAAACACTTGTTCACAGAGCAAAATAAAAATGTTAAACCAAAAATAATCACGGACACCAAATAAACTGGTCAGGCTGGACAATCGCCTTCACTGAACCTACGGTAAGTTTACTTTCGTTTTAGCTCTTTGATTCTTTGCTCACTCGTTCCTCCTCTGAACTCCCACCCCGAGTTGCAGAGCTGCAGGCTTTTTATACCGTGGCCGAGGGGTTTAACTGCCTAGTAATTAGTCTATTACCCCTCGGCCACAAAAAATAAATTACTGCTGTGGATGGGACAAAAACAATAACAAAAACAAATGCTCGCATCAAAAATAAAAACAATACTAAATCATAATAATAATAACACTAAATCATAATAATAATTTTTTTTTTTTTTTTGTTCCTGGGTAGTAAGTGGGATTTTCTAAAAATAAATGCAAAAAATGTATAGAAAATGGCTATTATTCCCCACAAACTTTGCTTTTGTGACCAGGACAGTGATATTTTGAAATTTACCCAATTTTCCACCAACATTTCAGATAGATTCAGTAACCTCCAATAACCTTCATATACCCCAAGAACTTTCTAGGACTTCCAGTAATATAAATAGTCAAAACCTAAATATAACCCAATACCCTCCACCAGTTCAGTTTAGTTCCAGCTGCCTACCTGGATACATATCTGCAATTTTCATGAGATTTCATCCTTATTGACTGGTTCATCTTGACTAAATTAAAGGAGATTTTGAGACATCAAAATGGTTTTATGATGGGTCTCAATACACATTGATTCATCAATTCAACATCTGCTATCTTTGGGTTTGGGAATGGACATTATATTTGCAAACTAGGGACTGGCCTGGAAAGTTCTCTGTGGGGAGGAACAATCTCAAGGGGAGCCAGGCACAAACCCTGGAAGGTGCTGATGTCAGACTACAGCATGTGAAATTGGGCCTTTTATTAAACAATTTGTCAGAGTATACAATAAGGTGGCACAGACCTTCAGTACCTTCAAGCCTTCTTCCTTAGCTGTCTGAGGCAAAGGTCAAAGTTATCACTATACTGGACCACAGATAAAGAAGATCCTGTGCAAATGAGTTATCAAGTCTCACTAGTAAGAATAATACGGATGTGCAAAGCTTTGTGAGTGGTTCGGGGTTCCTGGGCAATTAAGGCGAAAACTATGTGGAGTTTGGTTTAAACCATATGAAGAACTACACACTCTTTGTAGGATGTCCCTCAAAGTCCATATCCATGATGCTCAATTTTAAATTCAAAGAACATGGAAATAAGCAAATAACATTTTAACGTCGCAAAGACTTAACCACAATATAAAAAAATAAGTAAACGCCGTACTCACCAAGGACAGTATATTGAGAAATGTTTATATTTAAATTTGGGGGCTGATTTGTAACCTCTTCCATTTAAAAAATAAAAATAAAATCTTAAAAAACTTTTTTTCAATTTTAAAATTTTGTAGTCATTTTTGTATTACTTTAGTATAAATACATGTTAATTTGATGCCAGGTTGTTTTTTTATTAAAAAAAAAAGACACAAATCTTTCTGTTTTCCAATTAGAAAAGGTAAATTTCAAAAATTGTCCAAACCCCAAAGTTTTTATTATATCCATTTTCTATACTTTTGAGGCATAAGAAATTAGGAAATAACACTTACTACCCATGGAACAAAAAATTACAAAATGAATACTTAAAAAAAAACATGTGTTTGGAGGGGGACATGTGACTGAAAATAAATAAATTAAACATTTGACCACTTCTTTAGAGTCGCCCGTTTTAAATTCCCATCTCTAACCCTATAATACCTCCATATACCTGAATAACCCACCGGTGGATAGACAGGGTTAACCCTCCCAATAATAGAATAATAACCCAATAACCCACCCACCTTGAGACACCCCCATTAACCCTCCAATATTTGATATACCCCAATAACTCTTCAAAACCTTCATATACCCCAATACCCTCCAATACCTTCATATAACCCTTTAACCCTCCAATACCTTCATTTGAAAACCCAATAACAGACGCAATACCTTTATCATGGATTTCATCCTTATTGACTGTTCACCTTGACTAAATTAAAGGAGAAAGAGGATTGACACATCCATCTTTTATGATACTGGCAATACACATTGATTCATCAATTCAACATCTGCACAACTGGGTTTGAATGGATATTGTAAGCCAAACTAGGGCTGGCCTGTAAAGTGACACTGACTGGCTAATAATCAGGAGTGCCAAGGCACAAACCTGGACAATGTGCTGTCAGGATACAGCATGTGAATGTGGAGTACCTTTTTTTATAGAAAGCCTGACATATACAACAAGGTGGCACAGACCTCCAGTCCCAAGTATGTGCCTTCCTATTTACCCTGGGAAGGAGTTATCACTATAGTGGGTTATAATAGAGATGTGCAAAGTGAGTTATCAGTCTAGTGGTTTATAATAGGGATGTGCAAAGTGAGTTATCAGTCTAGTGGGTTAAATGCTATGCAGTGTAGACCAGCAAGTGTTTAATGGATATCTACATAACAATCACTTTTATATTACATTCTGATGTATACTGACAGCCATGATCAGTATTTTCTAAGCAAAGATAATGTAAATAAGCAAATAACATTTTTTTGGTAGCAGACTTAACCCAAAGTAAAAAATCCAAACAGAGTCACCAAAGGATATATTGAAATGTTTATATTTAAATGGTTCTTCTGTAACCTCTTCCATTCAGAAAAAAATAAAATAAAATTATAAGTAAGTTTTTTCAATTTTAGCAATTTTGTTTGTACTGTCCTGTTTAGAATGCTGTTTTTTAAAAAAAAAAAAAAAAAGTGTCAATCTTTCTGTTGCACCAAATGAAAAGCTACTTGGAGAGGCAATTGCCAAAACCCTTCTTTTTTTATTATATAAAACAGGAACTCTTGGCACAATGAACAGTCGGATCCAGAGGGTGGACTAATGTATGTGATAAATTACAAAAATGAATACTTAAAAAAAATATATGTGTTTGGTGAAATTTTTAATTGTGACTGATTATATGTTTTGATATTAAACATTTGACCACTTGTTTTTAGAGTTTAAAACAGTAGATTAAAATTCCCATCTTCTACTATAAACACAGGTACTGAACACACACACACGGTGGATAGACAGGGTTAGTTGTCCAGCTAATAGAATAACTCTCCTCTCTCTACACCCACTGAGACTCTTAACCCATTGTTACTGTATATTTGATGCACTATGAATTAATGATTAAAAGATTTTACCAGGTAAACCCTTTCACATATAACATCTCATTAAAAAAAGTGCCCTAGAACAGAGGAGAACAGATGCAGGAGATCTAAAGACTGAGTTGATGAACAGGGAACTATGGAAAGCAGAATACATGACCATTCTTAATCTCCTTAGCTCCAAGGAAATCAGCAGAGAAATCTCCAAAGGGTCCATTGAGTTCCTCGTCAAGCCTTTCTGCCAGTTGCAATCTACAGCAGGCAGAAGCACCTGCTAACTGAGCTACTGCCATCACCCCTAAATCAAAGTCTGTCAAGGTCTATCTGTTTAGCCCATTCTGAATGAAACTTTTTTTTTTTTGTCTGTTGTGCAAATAGTCCAGATTTTGTTCAGTATGTTCCTTTATTTGGTCCAGTGAAGGAGCAACTTACTGGTTGAAGGTTCAGATGTGCTGAGGATCTGAAAGCTTGTGTCTTGAGCAGGTGCTAAATGTCCTCACAACCCCTTTAGTCACCAGGAATCCAGGCTCTGTAGACCCAGAAGTAGAGATGGAAGGAATTAATAAAAATCACTGTTAATTGGCTGTGTACTCTGTGGATCCAAAACCAGTCCCAGCACCTTAGAAGGGTCATTGGCTATCTCATTCTTTGACATGCATCCTTCTTTATTGGTAAAAGTCCCAACCCCTCAGTGCCACATCCAATCAGAGTCATGGCAGGGAATTGAGGGAGCCAATAAAACCACACGACTGGTTATTGAGGAGCAAGTCAGTTCAGATCTGAACCACACCACCCCAGTTATAGACTACAGTCTAAATACTTTATGTCAAATACTAAGTACTGTCCTGACCTACAATGTCTGTCTGAACTGGTAATATGTTCACCCTGGTTTCTGAAATTTCCATCCAACAAATGATTTCCCAATGGCCATGGTGACAGACAAATCTTTTTAAATCCCAGGGTAAAACAGGAACAGCTTGGTGAGACAATGAACAGTAATCCAGAGGTGGATGTAATGACTTCGATAAATCTCTATTAATTTGCTATGTCAAAGGTCAAACTGACAAAGAAGTTAATTGTAGCATCGATTCTGTTTTTGACATAAACTTATTTCCTAAGTGTTTTTAATTCTTCAAAACAGAGATTAGAAAATCTTCTTCTGCCAAACACAAACACAAACACACACACACACACACACACACACACACACACACACACACAGCCACCACATCCTTCTCTCTCCTCTCTACACAAAAACTGATTCTCTCTTAACCAGTCAGGTGCCTGTAATAAAGAAACTGCCAAGTGGCTTAATGAGACAAAGATAATCAATTAAAGT
>JAHFZB010001000.1:0-18890 GCA_036884735.1 Huso huso
ATAGCGACAGCCCTGCCCTGCTCTGCCCTGCTCTGCACAGGACCAATCAAGTTCCGCCACCACCACGTAAAAAAAAAAAAAAAAAAAAAAAAATTATTCAAGTAATAGCGCCAGCCCTGCCCTGCTCTGCCCTGCTCTGCACAGGACCAATCAAGTTCACACCACCACCACGTAAAAAAAAAAAAAAAAAAAATTATTCAAGTAATAGCGCCAGCCCTGCCTGCTCTGCCCTGCTTTGCACAGGACCAATCAAGTTCACGCCACCACCAAAAAAAAAAAAAAAAAAAAATTATTCAAGTAATAGCGACAGCCCTGCCCTGCTCTGCCCTGCTCTGCACAGGACCAATCAAGTTCACGCCACCACCACGTAAAAAAAAAAAAAAAAAAAAAAAATTATTCAAGTAATAGCGCCAGCCCTGCCCTGCTCTGCCCTGCTCTGCACAGGACCAATCAAGTTTTCATGCCGTCCAACCAACCTCTCCCTGTCAACTCCTGCTAATTGTACTGTACCGCCACCCTGGGCCTCTCGCTCACTTTCTGGATGAACTCGACTATCTCTCTCTCCTCCCTCCCTCTCTGTCTACCCCAACTGTCCTGTTAGGTGACTTCAACATCCATCTCTCCAACCCCAGCCACTCTGCTGATTCCTCCTCTCCTTCACCTTTGATTCTGTCTCTCTCGTCCCCTCCTACCCACAAAGCTGGCCGTCAACTGACCTCACCTTCTCCAGGGCCTGCTGCCTCCACCCCTCTGTCACCCCCTGACCTCCTCTGATCACTATTTCATCTCTTTTCTCTGTCTCTCCCCTCCCTGCTCCCCCTACCCCCACTGTCACCTCTCGCTCAGAACCTCCGCCTCTCCCCTCTGTCCTTGCCTCCACTGCTCTCTCTCACCTCCCTCCCATCGAGCTCCTTTTCACAACTCTCCGTAGACTCTGCTACCTCCACCCTTCTCCCTTACCCTCCCTCGACTCCCTCTGCCCCTCACCTCCCGACCTGCTCGCCCCTCCCCTCCCCAACCCTGGCTCTCCTCTGTGCTCCGATCAGCAAGAATCACACTGCGATCTGCTGAAAAGAAATGGAAGAGAACCAAACTCCCTGCTGCCCTTGACCTTTACCGCACTCTCCTTTCCTCCTTCTCCTCTACTCTCTCCTCTGCTAAATGTACTTATTTCCAATCTGTAATCCAAGCCCACTAACAACCCACGGAAACTATTCTCTACCTTCTCCTCCCTCCTAAACCCTCCCCCCCTCCTCCTCCCTCCTCTATCTCCCCTGATGACTTTGCCTCCTTCTTCTCTTCTAAAATCTCAGATATCCGCAAACTCTTTAACACCTCTCCCTCCCCCGCACCCCCTCCTGCTCCAACCACTACACCCACTGCATCCCCTACTAACTCACCCTCCTTCTCCACCTTCTTGCCCCTCTCAGACTCTGACCTCTCCTCCGTGCTCCAGGGTCACAAACCCACCACGTGTGCCCTGGACCCCCCCCTCACCTCTTTCAAGCTGCTGCTCCTGCTCTACTTCCCTTCATCTCCTCCCTTCTCAACACCTCTCTCTTTCGGGTCTCTTTCCTCTGCCTTCAAAAAGCCTCTATCACTCCCCTCCTCAAAAAACCTACCCGACCCCACCTCCCTTCAGAGCTACCGTCCTGTCTCCCTCCTACCCTTCCTCTCCAAAACCCTCGCCCGGACTGTACACCGCCAGCTCTCTGCTTTCCTGTCCAACCACTCTGTGCTCGACCCCTCTCCAATCTGGCTTCCGCCTGCTCACTCCACTGAAACTGCCCTCCTGTCTGTCACCAACTCACTGAAGTCTGCCCGAGCTGCCCTCTCTCCCTCTGTCCTAATTCTCCTCGACCTCCTCTGCTGCCTTTGACACTGTTGATCACTCTATTCTACTATCATCTCTCGCTGACCTGGGATCTCTGGCACTGCTCTGGCTTGGTTCTCTCCTACCTCTCCAACCGCACTTACCAGGGTAACCTGGCGTGGAGCAACCTCCACACCTCACCCTCTCTTAACAGGAGTCCCCAAGGGTCAGTCTTGGGTCCTCTCCTATTCTCTCTCTACACCCGCCCCTGGGCCCCTCATTGCATCCTATGGTTTCTCATACCATTTCTATGCTGATGATGCTCAGATTTTCCTCTCCTTCCCCACCTCTGACTCCACCTTCCCCCCTCCCGCCTCTCTACCTGTCTGTCTGCTATCTCCTCCTGGATGCACACATCACCTCAAACTCAACCTCTCTAAATCTGACCTCCTTTTTCTTCCCCTCCTGCCTCTCCTCTGATCTCTATATCCATTCCTCTGAATCTATCACACTCTCTCCCTCTTCCTCTGCTAAGAACATCGGAGTCACCCTGACCCCTGCCTCTCTTATTCCCAGCACATCTCCACTCTGGCACGCACTTGCCGATTCTTCCTGAGCAACATCCGGAAGAATCCGACCCTTCCTCACCAACTACGCTACCCAGCTCCTGGTCCAGGCCCTGGTACTCTCCCGCCTAGACTACTGCAACTCCCTCCTGGCTGGCTTTCCTCGCCCCGCCACCCGTCCGCCTCCAGCTCATCCAGAACTCTGCTGCCCGCCTGGTGTTCTCTCTGCCTCGCTCGCCCACGCCACTCCACTACTCCGCTCACTCCACTGGCTCCCGATCACCGCCGCATCCAGTTCAAGACTCTTGTACTAGCCTACAGATGCCTTGACCAGACTACACCCAGCTACCTCCAGACCCTCATCTCTCCCTACACCCCCACTCGACCTCTCCGCCTCCGCCTGCACTAGAAGACTGGCTCTACCTCCTCTACGCTCCCCCTGCCTCCAGAGCCCGCTCCTTCTCCACCCTTGCTCCGCAGTGGTGGAACGACCTTCCTACAGATGTCAGGACTGCCCAGTCCCTGACCACATTCCGGCACCTCCTTAAGACTCACCTCTTCAAACAGCACCTGTAGAACTCCTCTGTTTGTATCCTGGGACACTATCACCCTTCATTTAAATGTGCTTTATTTTGCTCTTATCTGCCCCTATTTCACTGCATTTAATCCTGTACTTCAGAATACTGTAATCTGCCAAGTGTTTAACCTGTAGTATTTTGTATTTAATCATATCCTGATGTAACTATCACTATTTATCATATCCTGATGTAACTATCACCTATCTGCTGTATTATTGAATTGTGTTTTGTCACACTTGTACTTAGCTAGAACGAAAGTTATTGTAATTTTTGCTCTTATTGTATTGCTTGTATTGTAACACTTAATGTATTTGCTTACGATTGTAAGTCGCCCTGGATAAGGGCGTCTGCTGAGAAATAAATAATAATAATAATAATAATAATAATAATAATTTCTATAGCATGACACACAGACAGACCATAATAATACAAAAGCAGCAGTTTTTATAAAAGTGTATTTTTGCTCTTGACAACTTTCGACCGTCCCATCGCTAGATTGCTCTGATACTGTGTGTGTATGAAGATGTAGTTTCAGTGTTTAATGCTCATCCCCTCACTGTGTGTCTGTGTGTTCTTGTCTCTCATCTGTCCTGTGAGGATGAAGTTGTAGTTTCAGTGTTTAATGCTCATCCCCTCACTGTGTGTTCTTGTCTCTCGTCTGTCCTGTGAGGATGAAGATGTAGTTTCAGTGTTTAATGCTCATCCCATCACTGTGTGTCTGTGTGTTCTTGTCTCTTGACAGGTCTGTGAGGATGAGAAGGTCTCCACAGTCTGGAGTCTGGTCTCTGACAGGCTCAACATACCTGTCAATCAACAGGGACTCCTCTACAAAGGCAAGGCGCTGGCAGGTAGGCTGAACAGCACAGCACAGCACTGCTCACCCCTCCTCTCACCCCTCGCCTCACCCCTCCTCCCACTCCCGCCTCACCCCGGGTCAGTGTGGCACAGCCTGTCTGCTCTTCTGAACAAACACTTCAGCCCTGCCAACGCAGTGAGAGTCTGGAGCAGCTACACAAGGTAACCTGAACACAATAAACACACACACACACACACACACAGTGAGAGTCTGGAGCAGCTACACAAGGTAACCTGATCACAATAAACATATAGACTGCTATATACCAATAAACACACACACAGACACACAGACACACACACACACACACACAGTGAGAGTCTGGAGCAGCTACACAAGGTAACCTGAACACAATAAACACACACACTGCTATATACAAACGCACACACACACACACACACAGTGAGAGTCTGAGCAGCTACAACACAAACCTGAACACAATAAACACACACACTGCTATATACCAATAAACACACACACACACACACACACACACACAGTGAGAGTCTGGAGCAGCTACACAAGGTAACCTGAACACAATAAACACACACACTGCTGTATACCAATAACACACACACACACACACACACACACACAGTGAGAGTCTGGAGCAGCTACACAAGGTAACCTGAACATAATAAACACACACACTGCTATATACAAACACACACACACACACACACAGTGAGAGTCTGGAGCAGCTACACAAGGTAACCTGAACACAATAAACACACACATTGCTATATACAAACGCTGGCATTCACAGAGCATGCTTGTTCATTTAAAGCACGCTGCACTGCAGGGGAGACACTGCTGGCATTCACAGGGCATGCTTGTTCATTTAGAGCACGCTGCACTGTAGGGGAGACACCGCTGGCATTCACAGGGCATGCTTGTTCATTTAGAGCACGCTGCACTACAGGGGAGACACCGCTGGCATTCACAGGGCATGCTTGTTCATTTAAAGCACGCTGCACTGTAGGGGAGACACCGCTGGCATTCACAGGGCATGTTTGTTCATTTAAAGCACGCTGCACTGTAGGGGAGACACCGCTGGCATTCACAGGGCATGTTTGTTCATTTAAAGCACGCTGCACTGTAGGGGAGACACCGCTGGCATTCACAGGGCATGCTTGTTCATTTAAAACACGCTGCACTGTAGGGGGAGACACTGCTGGCATTCACAGGGCATGCTTGTTCATTTAAAGCACGCTGCTGTGGGATGTTTGCACAGTGATCTTGTATCTTATTTTCAGGTGAAGTTTTGAATGCATCAAGTTGGAAGACTTGGCTTAAGATAATGAACTCCACTTTTCATAATGTAAATTGTTTAGTTTGCATGATTTGATAATACAGGTGGATTTAATTAGACAACAAAACCACCCATTACTCCATAAACAATGACTTGAACAGTCATTATCCTGTCTGACCATGTTTCAGGAGACCTCTAGTGGTCAAGATGCGCCATGTGAGGGAATAATGCTATTTTTTATTCTCAAACTTATATACCTACCTTTGCATTTTTTTACCACAACATCTGCACACACACACACACACACATAATGTATGTATGTATATATCAATACATGTATATATGTGTTCTTATCTAGTGTCGTGGTAGAACAGTTTTGGCCTTAGCAATAGTCAATGCTAGTAATTGGAAATGCTGAGTAATTGAAAGTATTGTATGTGTTTCACTGATCTGTCATGTGGGGTGTTTTGTTTCACTGATCTGTCATGAGGGGTGTTTGTGCTGCACTGTGTTTCACTGATCTGTCGGGGTGTTTGTGCTGCACTGTGGGTCACTGATCTGTCATGTGGGGTGTTTGTGCTGCACTGTGGGTCACTGATCTGTCATGAGGGGTGCTTGTGCTGCACTGTGGGTCACTGATCTGTCATGAGGGGTGTTTGTGCTGCACTGTGGGTCACTGATCTGTCATGAGGGGTGTTTGTGCTGCACTGTGTTTCACTGATCTGTCATTTGGGGTGTTTGTGCTGCACTGTGGGTCACTGATCTGTCGCGAGGGGTGCTTGTGCTGCACTGTGGGTCACTGATCTGTCATGGGGTGTTTGTGCTGCACTGTGGGTCACTGATCTGTCATGAGGGTGTTTGTGCTGCACTGTGTTTCACTGATGGGGTCTGTCATGTGGGGTGTTTGTGCTGCACTGTGTTTCACTGATCTGTCATGAGGGGTGTTTGTGCTGCACTGTGTTTCACTGATCTGTCATGTGGGGTGTTTGTGCTGCACTGTGGGTCACTGATCTGTCATGAGGGGTGTTTGTGCTGCACTGTGGGTCACTGATCTGTCATGTGGGGTGTTTGTGCTGCACTGTGTTTCACTGATCTGTCATGAGGGGTGTTTGTGCTGCACTGTGGGTCGCTGATCTGTCTGCACTGTGGGGGGTATTTGTGCTGCACTGTGGGTCACTGATCTGTCATGAGGGGTGTTTGTGCTGCACTGTGGGTCACTGCCACACAGGGTCACTGTATTTTTGATCATTTTTTTTTTTTTTAAAACCTTTATTTAACCAGGAAGTCACGTTAAGATTCAAAATCTCTTTTTCAAGACAGATCTGACCAAGAAGGCAGCAATACAGAAACAATCACACACATTAACAGATTAACAGAAACATTTCAAAAAAATAATACCATGAAACAGTAATTAATCAGGACATTTCACTGGATTATTTGCAACTTTTAAATTAATTAAAACAAGTACATTTATCAGAAATAAAATTTCCACCCTGATTTTTTTTAATCTGTTAATAATGAGATAGTTTGACATGCTTTTGAAGGTCGTTCCATGACCAGTGTTTGCTCTGCAGTTGATAGAATGTCATTCGTCAGGCACTGCCACTTAAATTGAATGTTTGGTTCTACATGGTACAATAAACGTACCATGTGTTGCGCCTTAATTGGGCAGCACGGAAGCCTGGCCAGGTTCCAAATACATTTCGAGGTTCTTATTCGCTGGAAGCGGCAGCGTTGTTAATGGAAAGATTGTTTTAGACAAGTATAAATAGTACCTTTGTTACGCCATAGGGGGGTGCTGCTTACCTGCCTTTTGAGTTCCTGTCGTCTCCTTTGTTCCTGTTTAGTGACTCTATTCCTTGGTTTTGAAAAGTCCGCGGGCGTTCTTTTCCCGGGTGGTTTGCCATGGTAGAGCGATCCTGTTTACCTTCGACTGTCGTTCTTGTTGGAAGTTGATTTTTTTTTTTTTATCAGCAAGTGCTTTGTTCCAGTTTCAGGCTGTTTAGCCGGTGTTGTTCACCTTTGCTGCCCACGATCGCTAAAGCCTGGAGCCGGCTTGTAATGCACCACGTTGCTGACGGTGTTGGTTTTTCAAGTGCATGTTCATAGTTTTTGTGGATTACTGGTCATCGTCTTCCGAGAGGATCTTCAAGCAAGCGGGTACCCAGGAGTTTGGTGATCGTTGTTTTTTTTTTTTTTGTTGCGGGACTGTTTTGTTTTTTTGTTTTATTTTGTTACTTTTGTTCTCGCAATGGATATTTTGCTGGCTTGTTTATGTTTTTTTTTTTTTTGCTCGGAACTTCTTTTCCATCTTGTTTTGTTGAACAGTTTCAATTATTTTAGCCAATAAATGTTTAAGGTTATCCCGTGTTTCTATAGTGTATTTATTGGGGGATCTCGCGTCCTTGATGCACTGTCGCTTCGCCCTTCCCCTTGTTAATAATTTGGGTATATTTGATACAGGGAGGTAATCCCACCGTTGGGATTAGTTTTGTGTTAAGAGCGAGTCGTTACAGATTGGTCGTTATTGTTGTCTTTGACAGATTCCTGGAGTGTGCGGCTGTGTGCCTGAGTGACATCCAGAACTTAAGAGAAGTCGTTTCAATTCTGGTTCTTTCTTGAGGAGATGTGACTTGTAGTGGTGAGTGTCAGGGTCAGTGTGGCTCGCTCCTGTGACTCTGAGCCCTGGAGCTGCTTTTAAGGGACAGTGTCCTGCAGAGTCTGCCTGTCTGCCCTCGACATTGTGTGAGGCGTTTGTATCTGAGAATCAGGACTAGCTTCTCATGACGAATGGGATGCTGGCTGGAGCATTTCTTTTTATGTAGTTCAGCATGTTAGTTCACATGTAGCTGACAGTGTGGACGTGCTCATCTTGCATTGCGAGTGTCAGCTGGTTAATTCATGACTACAGTAACCTGCAGTCACAGCTTGCACAGGTTCATCAACATTGTCAGTTATTGTCTGTACTTGTATCCTCATGTATCCAGTGTGTGCAGTGCTGTAGCAGACAGTGAGGAGTAGTGGAGCAACAATCAATCCATTTATCCATCCTCTGCCCTTAAATTCCGGAGAGCTGCGATTACATATTGTTGAATCGATGCATGAGATGAGAGCCCAGTTTGGAGTCTGCTGTTGCCGTTGTCCCAGGAAATAAGTTGATCAAGCTCTAGAATTTAAAGGGAGGTTCCATTGTTTCTAATGTAAACCGAGCCTAGGCTAGGAAATAAGTTGATCAGATATGTTAATGAAAATAATTTAATTCATTTTGTAGGTATAATTTATATCAATTAATAGATCAGATTTATTCGTCGGTATGTCACTGCTGCAGAAGTTTGTTTGGGGCTGGGACAATGGATTTGTGTGTTTTAGCCATTTGTTAATCTTTGAAGAGGACCTGCAAGTTTGTCTTGCAGTCTTCCCTGCAATAATGATGGACTTTATTTATTTGAGAATCTGTGTTGGAAAATGTGCTTTTTGACAGTGAAGTTGTTTTAAAAAAACAAGTAAAGAAAATGTACATGATCTCTAACTCGCTATTTGACAAATAACAATTAAAAATGAAAGCCTGTGTGATGCTTATTTCCCTGCAAGCCCTTTTCTTTGCCCACTGGAGCACACAGCCTCTTATGGGGGTTTGGAACCGCAAATCACTGCATCTTAAACACACAGCTCTAGAGTCCGTAACTACAGCATGTACTGTACCGTTTATTGTGTGTGTTTTAATGAAGTCTGCTGCTGTACTTGTCTGGCTGTGAGCTTTTGCTTTACCAACAAACAAGGAATTAAACAAAACAAAAGCAGCTCTGTTCTCAGCCTGGCGTGAGATTGATTTATTTTATCTACAACTGGAAGTGCTTTAGACTGAACAACCTCAAGCTTCCTTCATCGTGTCACAGCTCTGCACTGTGATATAAAGTCTATTTCCTGTACATTGTCATTATTTTTTGTGTTTTATTTATTGTGATTATTATTATTATTTTAAGAATGTATCAGAAATGTCTTTGTTTTTGCACAGTGGTAAGGTTAATCCGAGTCATTACAGTGGGCAACTGAGCTGTGTTAAGATCAAACTTTTTTTTAAATTATTGAAAATTATCTTTATTAAAATCAACAGTTCTACTAAATGGCCACACGATGGCAGCATTGATAAGGAATAGCGAGAGCTTCGTTCTGCCTGTCTTCATAAAGTTCATTGCCTGCTTTGCCCATTGTAACCTGCTTAACAAAGCCACGCTGAATTAATCACCTCACCTGGGGGGCGTCTATTTATTATTATTTATTTAGCAGATGCCCTTATCCAGGGCGACTTACTCAGAAATATTGTTTAATTTAGCTTATGGAGCTACTGTATAATAGGGTTGGGTTTGATAATCCCTCCTCTCTTCAGTGGCGTGTGTGTGTGTGTGTGTATCAAGGGAAGTGAATCTCATATACCAGGTTAGAGTGCTACACTGTCACAAGCAGTTAGGTGGTGCAGTGGGCTGGTTCACTAGCTCTTCCTGCCTTTCCCCTTGGAGGTCTGGGTTCAAAGCCAGCTCACAGGACATGTGAACTGAGTTTGAAACCAGACCCACAATGCAATGGCACAGCATTACTGGTGTCCTTTGATTAAGAGGAATAAAAAATGAATTGATAAATGAACACCAGAATTGTGTTTAAAGCCTTGTGTTGTGTGCTTGTTTTGTTTCTCCACAGCGTCTGTTTGTTTGAATCTGTCAGATACAACAGAAGTGACTCTTTTATTGGATATTTTCAAGGCAGTAATCACCTCCGTTGTACAGATCATTAGGCCAGTTCAAGTCACAAATGAGTGCAGTGGTACAGCTGGCAGAATGGCTCAGTTGGTAGAGTACAGGGCCCTGATTTCCAAGGCTGGTGGTTCAAACCCTGCTCACGGTAGTGTTTTTTATTCAAGTTGGTTAATTTGCCTTGTAGGCAATGTAAACCTAACATCAAGGACAGCTGCTAGGTGGTGCAGTGGGGGCGGTCCCTGTGCTTAAATGCTCTTTACCTTGAGAGACTGGGATCAAATCCCAGCTGCAGATTGATAGAAGTGACTCATTTTTTGGATATTTCCAATGATTTGCATTTTGTACAAATCATTAGTTAATGTACTGGAGGTCATTTGACAGAAGGAAAAAGCAGCTCTCTGGCTGGCTCAGTTGGTAGAGCACTGGACTCTGACTTCCAAGGTTGTTGGTTCAAGTCACATGTAAAGCGCAAGTGTTAATCCATCGATTTCAAAAAATATTGTTAAACTTACCTGTTTATAAGGTTTGGCTTTGAGTCCAGTTCATCACAAATGAAACAAAGCTGAGAATCACTTAGCCCCCAGATCCTCACCACACAATGTAATAATGTGTTTCAAACAACAGGAACACCAGTCGGCTGGATAGCTCTGTTGGTAGAGCAGGGACCCGTGATTCCCTGGGTAGCGGGTTCAAACCCATGGCAGGGACAGGTGTTTCCTTTTCATTTTCAAACACTTTACCCATTTTGAGAGACTTGTGTTTACGTAACAGGGCAAGGGGTCAGTGGTTCAAGCATACAAATAATATAAAGAGGATGCTATAAGGGCTTCTGCAAAGCTGGATTGTCACGAACAGACAGGTGGTGCAGTGGGCTAGTTCACTAGCATGCTGTGCTGTTCACCTTGGGGGCTGGGTTTAAATCCAGGTGCATTACTCCTTTGTTTTCAAAGACTTGGTTAATTTCTTATATAAGGCAATGAAAAGCAGACTCCGCCATGGAAGTGAGATGGACTGGGTTCAAATCCAGGCGAGTTCTTTGCTTGTTTCAAAGAATGTGTTAATTGAGCTTATATATAGTGTGAACCAAAGTTTTCTTGTGGGAGCTGGTGGCGCAGTGGCTATGCTGATGGCCTCCTCTCCCTGAAGACGGTGGTTCGAATCCTGGTCCTGGAGGTGAGTTCCTGAGGTAAGTAATGCTGTTGGTTGTGAGTTGTGGTGGTTGTAAATCTGGGTGTTGACTGGAAGTAATGATGCAGGTTGTAACTAATTATGTTGGTTGTGTCTCCACAGACGGAGGAGGGCAGTGTGCCCTGAAGAGGGGGCTTGGGCCCCTGGCTGTGGGGGGAGTGGAAGATGGGGGTGTTGGTACCAGGGAGGAGGAAGAGGGGGACAGTTGCGAACATTGGGGAGAGAGCTGGTGGTGCCTTCTTTTTGCAGCTTGGGGTGAGATGTAAGAGGTAGATCCTTTTTTATATCTATAAAGGAAAAGACTACCTAAAATGAAAAAACCCACAGGGCAAAAGGAAAGATAACATCACAACCTGCTTTCTCCCCCATGTTTACACCTCTTACTCATCCTCCTCTCTGGTACCAACACCCCATCTTCCACTCCCCCCCACAGCCGGGGGCCCAAGCCCCCTCTTCATTCTCTTCCGGCTCCTCTTCAGGGCACACTGCCCTCCTCCGTCTGTGGAGACACAACCAACATCATTAGTTACAACCTGCATCATTACTTCCAGTCAACACCCAGATTTACAACCACCACCACCACAACTCACAACCAACAGCATTACTTACCTCAGGAACTCACCTCCAGGACCAGGATTCGAACCACCGTCTTCAGGGAGAGGAGGCCATCAGCATAGCCATTGCGCCACCAGCTCCCACAGGAAAGCTTTGGTTCACACTATATATAAGCTCAATTAACACATTCTTTGAAACAAGCAAAGAACTCGCCTGGATTTGAACCCAGTCCATCTCACTTCCATGGAGGAGTCTGCTTTTTCATTGCCTTATATAAGAAATTAACCAAGTCTTTGAAAACAAAGGAGGAACTCACCTGGATTTGAACTCAGTCCCCCAAGGAGAGCAGCACAGCATGCTAGTGAACTAGCCCACTGCACCACCTGTCTGCTTGTCACTGCCTTGCCCTCTAACCTTGTATATGAGGTTCACTTCCCTTGTCAGAGATCGCACACTGCAGGAGTTGAGAATCCTGGCGCTGGCTGCACAGTTGCAGTCTTTCATGCCACTGAAGAGAGGAGGGATTATGAAACACCCCTGTTACACAGCAGGGCTCGGAGGTAAATACCAGGGATACCAGGTCAATGCTATGAGTGTTAACACTAATCATATATATAATAACTGTGTGGCTTCCAGAGGAACATGTGTTTTTTTATATTGTGTTCCTCATCAAGCTGTGGAATCTGAAGCTGCGCAGCAGAAATGATTCCACTTCCAGCAGGTTGACTTTGTGCAAAGTTTCTATTCTGATGTAAACTTTCATCCCCCCCGAGCCCTGTACTGTCTCCACTAATTAATTATTACTGATGAACCAACGGGAGCGCCAAGCCTTCCTCAATAGGCAAAGCTAGTGCTGCTGTTCAGGGTGAGCGTGCCTCAGCACTGCCAGCAAGCACTCGGGCGCTGGGGAGCAAAGCAGCACAAGAGCCTGGATGTCTTGGCTTTGCGGGAGTGAAGGGAGCTCTGTGAACACTGTCCTGTCCTTTCTGCAGAGGAAACGGAAAATTAGCATGGAAAGCGACCCCTTAGAGGAAGGACCACGTTCTGATCAAGGACAGGTGGAGGGCCATGAAAAGGCTTCAGAGGCTTCTAGTCGTAGTTTAAAGTTTGAGCCAATAAAAGTGACACGTTGTGTGTCTGTATTGTAGCTGCGATTACTGCCTGGTGATTGAGAATAAATATGTATAGATCCCCTTTCAGGGCTTGTTGTGTGACAGGATGCTGCATAGAGCCATGAAGAAGGGAAACGTCCACACAGTATGTATTTCCAGACGTCTGGATTTATTAAAGCAATGGTAATGGAAGGGCTGCAGTCCCCAGCAAAAACACACTCTGTTACCCACAAGCCTCCTGCACCAAACTGGGCTCCTTTTAAAATAGTAGAAAGTAGAAAATGTGGTTTGTCTTACCAAACACACACAATGCGAACAGTCAGTCAATATGTAGCGGTATTGTGAAGCGGGATGTGGGGCTGCTCAATGCCTTGCTCACTGGGTGTGCTTCTATTCTTTTAAACAAAGTAAGGAGAGGAGAGGAGAGGGGGAGGAGAGAGTAAAGAGGAGAGGGGGGAGGGGGGTAGGAGAAGAGGGGGGAGAGGTGGAGAGGGCAGCAGCAGTATTCCTCAGTCCAGGAAGGACAGCTCCATGCACTCCACAGCCTCAGGGTGAAGCATGCGGGTCGCCAGCCGCTCCATATCATCCAGGCTCAACAAGCGCAGCCTCCGCTTGTAATCCTGAGAGAGAGGCAGAGGGAGAGACACAGAGTCACAACTACACGCTGCTCTACACCTGCATTTCAGAGTGTGTGTGCTGCAGCTGTGATTGTGTGTGCGTCTCTGTCACTGTACAGCTGTGTCTGTATAACATTGTGCATGTGCTGCAGCTAGGATTGTGTGTGTAGCAGTGTTTATTGTGTTCAATTTATCTTGTGTAGCTGCTCCAGACTCTCACTGTGTGTGTGTGTGTGTGTGTATATAGCAGTGTGTGTGTTTATTGTGTTCAGGTTACCTTGTGTTGCTGCTCCAGACTTCACTGCGTCGGCAGGGCTGAAGTGTTTGTTCAGAAGAGCAGGCAGGCTGTGCCACACTGACCCGGGGTGAGACGAGGCGTGAGAGGAGGGGTGAGGCGAGGGGTGAGAGGAGGGGCGAGGGGTGACAGGAGGGGTGAGGCGAGGGGTGAGAGGAGGGGCGAGGGGTGACAGGAGGGGTGAGGCGAGGGGTGAGAGGAGGGGCGAGGGGTGAGGTGTGAGAGGAGGGGTGTGGCGAGGGGTGAGGCGAGGGGTGAGGTGTGACAGGAGGGGTGAGGCGAGGGTGAGGGGTGAGGTCTGAGAGGAGGGGTGACACGGAGTGCTGTTCTTGCTCGGGTGACACTTTCTCTGTTGGTGGCGTCACAACGAGTTCAGCTTGGAATCGGGAGCGATGGAGTCGTGTGACAGTCTGTGCTCACCTGAGAGAGCGAGAGGGAGGGGGAGAAACAGGTGTAATTTCGTAACTTTTGTTACGATGACAAAACACGTCATATCTCAGCCGTCCAATCAGCAATTTTGTTTTTTTAAAGTGTGAGTCATAGCCATGACTAATGGGGTTTGTCATGATGCCATTGGTTTAGGGCTAGGGTGGGCGGGACATATAATATTTTGATTACAAGGGCGAGTCTCTGCCGGCACCATTGTGACTGAGTGCACAGCAGAGTCTCTGTATCTCCAGTTTTACAATCCCAAGAGTGCTAATCTACATATCATCTAAACGGGAGGTACTTGGGCTAATTAACCATATTGTTGTTGTTTTTTTTTCAACTTGATATTGTTTTTTTGTGCTGAGTACATCTGCAGTGTTTATTTTTGTTTTGTTTTGTTTTCGCTGTGTCTCTCGTGTGCGTGCTTGCTTGCTGGGCAGGGCTAACTTCATGACTGCTGTAGACGAGAGGAGCTACTGTACCAACACCACGTTTTGTTTTGTTTGTTTGTTTTTTAAACATCTTTCTTATAGTTAGTTTCACATACGTTTTATTTTTAGACTTGTTTTTCCTCAGAGAGAGAAGGCAAACTAACAGGTCTATCGCATGTGATGCAAAGTTAGGCGTTTGTGTACGTCTGTGTTTTACTTTTTCTAGTCGATTCATTATTTCTCTGTAGTCGTTATTATTATTTAATTATGCATCTATTATTTTTTAACTTTTTTTATTCGATGTGTAAAAGAATGAGGAAAACACCTTGTTTAGTTTTTATTTTTACGTTGTGTATGTAGCCTATGTAAAAAACAAAGACATTTAGCTGTAGTTATTATTTAGCCATGTATTTTATTACTCGTTTACTGTGTGTTAAGAACAGAAAACATTATTTAGCTGTTGTCACTATTATTATTTAGCCATGTATTTTATTACTTGTTTACTTTTTTATGAGTGTGAAAAAGGATGGAGCAGAATATTATTATTATTATTATTATTATTATTATTATTATTATTATTATTATTAATTGGTATTTATTTTAATGTTGTATGTGGGTGTGTGTAAGCCAGAAAATGGATGGAGACAATCAGCTCTAGCATCTGGTTTAGTCACTGAAGAGGAGGAGGGCCCTGACTGAGGAAGAGATCGAGGGCATGTACGCCATGGAGGAGGACCTCCCTGATGAAGAGCTGCTGCAGGAGGATGAGGATTTTTTTTGTCTACCTCCCTCCCAAATAAAATTCTTAATTTCAAAGTTTTATTTGTAATATACTTTTTTTCAAATAAAAAATTAAACATTTTACTTGATAACTTGTGTGTTGTTTCTTTATTTTTGTACTGAAATATAATTGTATCTCAAACAGGGCAATAGTGTTTCCAGTCTCACTTTTTGCCAGGTTTTAACCCTGGTCTGCCTTTGCCATTTCGGAGGTTGATTTTTGTAAAATACTAGGCATTGCAAAACCTAATCTAGCTCTGCAACTGTTCAAGATATTTCAATTCTGATTTCAGATTTGAATTCCTTGGAAAATTGTGCAGCTACAGTATACGCTTAAGTTTTTTTATATAACTCTTGGAAAGAGTTTGAAATTGACCATTTTTAAAAATATTATTTATTATTTTTCATATTTCGATAATTTTTTGGGAGGTGTAGCTCATATGAAAATAAAAATAAAATCACCCCACAACAAAATAAATTACATCAATGGAAAGATCTACTTAATGCCTTTCTGTAGGTGTATTGGGTTTTCATTTCTGATTTAAGGTTCCAAAACTACAAGTGTTTAAACAGAAAGTGTTCATGTTTATGACCGGATATGTTTATTCCCCGTAGGCAGCATAGGGTTAAAACACTTCATGCAACTCAAAGATGATAAAAGACTGAGAACACTTTGTTTGCAGGTGTTACTGTTAATAGATATATGTAGAATAACATGCATGCTTTTTAACTGAGTGCTGTGCTGTTCTGTGTTGTGCTGTGCTGTTCAGCCTACCTGCCAGCGCCTTGCCTTTGTAGAGGAGTCCCTGTTGATTGACAGGTATGTTGAGCCTGTCAGAGACCAGACTCCAGACTGTGGAGACCTTCTCATCCTCACAGACCTGTCAAGAGACAAGAACACACACAGACACACAGTGAGGGGATGAGCATTAAACACTGAAACTACATCTTCATCAGTACGCACGCCTCGAGTGAAGTGACATCCCTCATCTGCCACCATGCAAATGCACTTAGTGTCATTTCAAACGGGATTGAGATTATTATGCTCAAGAGCTAAAAGTCAATAACAACGTACGATTATAAACAATAAAGATGACCCCCAGTCAATATAGCCGGGGAAATCACACCCCCGTCAAACCGCACCCTGCTGATCAGTGCTCACAAAGACAAACACATTATTAAAAGCCACTCAGCAAACAGTCACAAGCGGGTCCGGACGGCCATTTGTTATTAAAAATGCGGATTCAAAACAACCGCTGCACTGAATAATAAACAAAGTAAACGAGATGCACTCACCTGGTTTAACGGCGCTGTCCCTCGTAGTCTGTGTAAAAACAATAGCAACGCCTCCTAACATGGCGTCCTTCTTCCACAAACTTATCACATGAAATAAAGTCGTTTCACACAGACACACGCCTCCGGCTGAGCTGTCCTCAGCTCTTTAAAATTGGTAATGAACTTCAGGGAGACAGACGAGGCTTTAGCTTTCATTTCCTATCCAATGCTGCCCTCGTGTGGACATTTAGTAGAACTGCTGTCGAGGGGTTGAATTGAGTGTTAACTAATTCTGCTTCATAAAATCAAATGAAACCTGCTGAAAAACGTCACGTTAGCGTACTGAAATACACACCGCTTGTAGTTTTCCATATACTTAACTAAAAACTGACACAAATATAAAATGTGACATTTCCAAAACTGACGCTGCTCTTTTATTTAAACAACTGCTCTATCAATACAATGGTCGTCGTGAATCTTGGTTATAGTTCTACGTCTGTGATTAAATTATTGCAAACACCCGTATATACTTTTAGATACATTTTAAAGCGCTATAAAAGAGAACTACAATTGATTCCTTCAGGCACGTTCCGGTTTAGAATCGTTGTTTTCTTTGGTTATTTCGAAACTGGCCGTTTTAAAATATGACTGATAGTAAAACAATTCTTCACTAAAAGCATGAAAATATAATATTATTAAACTACTGACGTGGACACGTGTACTAAAAAATGTTTTATTAATAATAAATGTATCTTTTTAAACAGGTGCGCACGTTGGACAGCCATAGGGTCTATACAAATTAGGTAACGATTTCTAACTTTTGATTCACTAACCGCGCTCGACAATCAGAAGTCATTTAATTTGTGACTTGTCTTTTATCCAATCAGATTGTTTAGGACAAGATGTAACAGTTCCACTTTCTCTCCACGAGATAGCCGCATCGGTAAGGAATTCATCAAATAATCTTCCAGCGACTCCCGACTGCAGTACCGGTGCGTGTCCACTGGAGGGAGCCGAGCGCCCGTGGCGGCGGTCCGCATGACTCGAGCGTTTGTGACGTCCCCGCCCCGATTGGCCCAGAATCTCATCAAGCAGCTTCTTGAAGGATCCCAGGGTTTCAGCTTCAACAACATTACTGGGGAGTTGGTTCCAGACCCTCACAATTCTCTGTGTAAAAAGTGCCTCCTATTTTCTGTTCTGAATGCCCTTTATCTAATCTCCATTTGTGACCCCTGGTGCTTTTTTTTTTTTTCAAGTCAAAGAAGTCCCCGGGTTGACATTGTCTATACCTTTTAGGATTTTGAATGTTTGAATCAGATCGCCGCGTAGTCTTCTTTGTTCAAGACTGAATAGATTCAATTCTTTTAGCCTGTCTGCATACGACATGCCTTTTAAACCCGGGATAATTCTGGTTGCTCTTCTTTGCACTCTTTCTAGAGCAGCAATATCCTTTTTGTGACGAGGTGACCAGAACTGAACACAATATTCTAGGTGAGGTCTTACTAATGCATTGTAAAGTTTTAACATTACTTCCCTTGATTTAAATTCAACACTTCTCACAATATATCCGAGCATCTTGTTAGCCTTTTTATAGCTTCCCACATTGTCTAGATGAAGACATTTCTGAGTCAGCATAAACTCCTAGGTCTTTTTCATAGTTCCTTCTTCAATTTCACTATCTCCCATATGATATTTATAATGCACATTTTTATTGCCTGCATGCAATACTTTACACTTTTTCTCTATTAAATGTCATTTGCCATGTGTCTGCCCAATTTTGAATGCTGTCTAGATCATTTTGAATGACCTTTGCTGCTTCAACAGTTTTTGCCACTCCTCCTATTTTTTGTGTCGTCTGCAAATTTTATCTAGTTTGCCTACTATACCAGAATCTAAATCATTAATGTAGATTAGGAATAGCAGAGGACCTAATACTGATCCCTGTGGTACACCACTGGTTACCTCGCCCATTTTGAGGTTTCTCCTCTAATCAGTACTTTCTGTTTTCTACATGTTAACCACTCCCTAATCCATGTGCATGCATTTCCTTGAATCCCTACTGCGTTCAGTTTGAGAATTAATCTTTATGCGGGACTTTGTCAAAAGCTTTCTGGAAATCTAAATAAACCATGTCGTATGCTTTGCAGTTATCCATTTTCAATGTTGCATCCTCAAAAAAGTCAAGTAGGTTAGTTAGACATGATCTCCCTTTCCTAAAACAATGCTGAATGTCTCCCAGGATATTGTTACCATATAGGTAATTTTCCATTTTGGATCTTATTATAGTTTCCATAAGTTTACATATAATAGAAGTCAGGCTTACTGGTCTGTAGTTACCTGGTTTGGTTTTGTCTCCCTTTTTGTGGATCGGTATTACGTTTGCTATTTTCCA